>OVBA01000187.1:0-87143 GCA_900406435.1 Lepidium aucheri
AATTTGTGTGCAAAATGCTAGAATGACACTTATAATGAAACGGAGGGAGTATAATTTTATCCAAAACTTTCATATAAAATGTTAATTACACACATAACTAAAAATTGCACACAAATTAATGATAAAAATTTAATTCTATCCGATAAAAATATAATTACCGAATTCGAACTCGATCTATACCCGAAATGAACCCGATCCAAAATTAAAAAGATTTGAATAAATCTTAAATTAATTGAACCAAAGACCCAAAAAAACTCAACCAGAAAATGATTCTATTGACTAAAACTATCTTAATTATTTAGGTGTTTTTGATGTTATGTATGCTAGTTCAAATAAAATTAAATTTCTAACTTTGATTTTATGTGCAATTAATAAAAAAAAAATATCATGTGTTTCTAATACTATATATAATAGTTCAAATGAAATTATAGTTTTTATTTTAGTTTTGAGTACAATTAACAAATATGTGTATTATGAGAGTTTTGGGTGGAATTAGATCGATAACCCATATTTAATTCATGTTATTATTATTATGATAATAGACTCAGATTAATGTGGAAGTACGAAAACACCCTTAAGAGGCTGAGATTCTCCGGAATTGCCTATCCCCGTCACCAAACACTCCCACTTTTTCCTCCTCCTCCCAGAAAGAAAGAGAGAGAAAGAATATCAACAGAGAAGAAGATAAAAAAAAAAAGAAAAAGAAAGTGAAATGGAAAATAAAAAAACCTAATCAATATAAACATCTTGGTCATGTCTTCTTCGTCATCTTCTTCCGCACGATTTCAGTCCGCCAGTGAATAACTCTGATCAATCTCGCATTTGCCTCTCGATTCGTCGATACTGCTAGATTTTCTCTCGATTTATCCTAGGGTTCTTATTGATTTCCGCTTATCTGTTTTTAGTATCTAACTTCCGTCTCCTTCGTTTCTTCTAGGGTTTTCTTCTTCCTCTTCCTCATCTCTCTTTCCTCTTCTTTTGATACCTGCTTCGTGCTCAATTCGATTTCCCACTCTTGCGATTTTTGCCCAATTTTTGGGTGTCTGAATCGATTTGATTCTTGGGCTTGATTTTGTTAGATTAGTTTGGTAGATCGAAGGTTCAATTGGCTTGTTGCAGTAAGATTTTTCCCGATTCCGGTGATTTTGAAGCCACGATAGATAGTAAATTAGAAGGGGTTGCTTAAGCAACCGCCAAGCAGCCGTAACATTTTGGGATAGGTCTGAGGAAGAGTTTTCGTTGTGTGCAAAGTCGGTGACTGTGACGGGAGAGGTTTGCATGGGTGAGCATGAATCATGGGCGGCTTCTCCGCCGTCACCTACAGTCTTATTTCCTAATGGGCTATTGCCAGGCAAAGCTGCATCTGTGACACGGCCGCTTGATGCAGAGCGATGGGCTAAGGCGGAGGATAGAACCGCCAAGCTTATCGCTTGCATCCAGCCTAATCCGCCTTCCGAAGATCGCCGAAATGCTGTTGCTAGATATGTGAGGAGGCTTATCATGGAATGCTTCCCTCGTCAGGTTGAGGTGGGTTTGATTTGGATTTTTGGTTTTTTGTTTTCCTTCCAAATGCTGATGAATGTATATGGGATATTAACTAGTTGTTTGGGGACTGTTGATTTCACTTATCTGTTGCTTGTCTCCTATCTTCAAGAGATGGCTGAGGTTAAATTTCTTGTTTCCAGTTTCGTTTTTTTTCCTGAGAAACTGTGTTGTTAATCCATATCTGATCCTTTGACTTAAATATAACTTTTCGTGTCTACCAGATCTTTACTTTTGGATCTGTACCTCTGAAGACTTATTTGCCTGATGGAGACATCGACTTAACGGCGTTCAGCATGAACCAAAATTTGAAGGATTCTTGGGCGAATTTAGTTCGTGATATGCTGGAAAAGGAAGAGAAGAATGAGAATGCTGAATTTCGTGTCAAAGAAGTCCAGTATATTCAGGCAGAAGTATGTTCCGTTGATCTTCAAATGATTTTTCCTTTTTATCTCCTTGTCTAAGTTTGGTGTACATTATTGGACGTATGGGTGAGTCACTTGAGGTACTGGACTAGGGTGTAATAATCTTTTCACGGGTACAATATTTCAGGTAAAATTAATTAAGTGCCTGGTGGAGAACATTGTGGTGGATATATCTTTCAATCAGATTGGAGGGCTGTGTACACTCTGCTTCCTTGAGGAGGTTAGCTGTCCACGAATGATAACATGTCACTTGCCTTTTCTTCCTAAGTTAGGCAGATCTTTTGGTTTTCAATACCTTCATGTTGTTTTTATGCAGGTTGATCACTATATAAGTCAGAACCATTTATTCAAGCGTAGTATTATATTGATTAAAGCCTGGTGTTACTACGAGAGCCGTATATTGGGAGCTCATCATGGGCTTATTTCGACATATGCTCTGGAAACCTTGGTTCTTTACATATTTCATCTTTTCAACAACTCATTTTTTGGACCCCTTGAGGTAGTGTAATTTTTAGGCTTCGTTTACCCTTTACAGAATGCTTCTTTCATCTGCCTGAGTGGATTGCTTGCATTTGTAGGTCCTCTATCGGTTTCTCGAGTTCTTTAGTAAGTTTGATTGGCAGAACTTTTGTCTTAGCCTCTGGGGCCCTGTTCCAGTTAGTTCACTACCAGATATAACAGGTATTTACGAACTGCTGTCCATCTCACTTTGGAATAAGTTTTTTCCGAATTGCATATGGTACTGATTGTCTTGGGATGAAATGTTTGGCAGCTGAACCTCCTCGAAGGGATGTTGGTGAGTTACGAGTTAGTGAAGCGTTTCTTAGAGCTTGTAGTAGAGTTTATGCAGTTAATTCTGTTTCTCAAGAGACACAGGGGCAGCCTTTTGTTTCCAAACATTTCAATGTTATAGACCCTTTGCGTGAAAACAACAACCTTGGACGCAGTGTCAGTAAAGGTACTTACCTGGGTTTAATGCTGCTGCACATTCAGCTAAATAGTTTTCGATGTATAAATCTGTACTTTTCTAGCTGAGCGCTATTCTTTCATTCTGCACTCTGCAATCTGCGTTGTGTGCGATTTTTATAGTAGCTTATTGTTCTTGTTCTTTTCTTTATACAGTATGAAGCTAGAAGATGCACATATATGTTTTCCTTACATGCTTGGATTTTGTTTTGTTGTTCGGTTGTTGTATCAGGTAACTTCTTTAGGATACGAAGTGCATTTACTCTTGGTGCCAAGAAGTTGGCTAGGTTACTTGAATGCCCTAAGGAGAATTTAATCCATGAGGTTAATCAATTTTTTATGAATACATGGGAAAGACATGGCAGTGGTCGGCGTCCTGATGCTCCTGGAAATGACTTATGGTTATCAAGACTGGGAGATCCTGAGCCATATCATCAAACTGAAAATGTTCCTAATTCCACGAGCAACAAAAAAAACCAAAATGCTGTCCGCCTTGGTGGGGTTCACGGAGCTCGCAGTATGCCTTCACAACAAAATAACTCTGGGACAGAAGTTATATCTAGAACACCATATCAAACGCAAAAGAGTTGTGGCAACTCTTACCAACCTTCCACGGAAGTCAGCTCCAAACAAAGTACTTCAAATGATAAGCTTCAGCAAACTGTTAAGTCAGAAATTATGGTGAATAATTTTCATGGTAGGCATCTTTTTGCGAGGACCCGGTCTAGCCCTGAACTTACTGAGACATATGGTGAGGCTCTTTTGCAATCACGTCGTAATAGAGCCCCAGAAGCTGGGAAACGCCAAAATAATTCTACAAGGGTTGATAATAGCAGGAAAAAGAACTTGGAGTCTGAAACTCTGTCAAGCAGTGTCAGATATGCGGCTGACTCATTGTCAGTTAGGCATACTCCATCTCCTCGAAGTCCTGATAGTACTGCTGACATGAGCAGTGCAGTGAACAGTTATTACGATGATTTAGGTTCAGTTTCCGTGAATGAAGATTTCTCTCATTCAGGGGATCAGGGAATTCAACAAGAAGAGCAAGATCTTGTGAACTCGATGACATCTATTGCTGGGCATGGTTTTAATGGACATTTCCCTTTCCCTTTTAATTTTTCTACGAGCCACTTACCTTTTCCAATTACACCTTCCATCTTAGCCTCAATGGGTTATGTTCAGAGGAATGTGCCTGGTATTGTTCCTTCTAACCTTCCTTTCATCGAGACACCTTGGAGTACTAATTTGCAGTTTCCGCAAAACTTTGTTTCTTCACCATTTACCCATTATTTTCCCAGTGGATCCCACCCAGTTTCAGAAAAGCCTAGCAAAACCGGTAATGATGACATGGGGACGGCCGAAGTGAATGTTGACGAGTCTGACCATGAGTCCTGGCAAGACCAAGAAAGGGGAACACATAGTTTTGGACTGGAAAATGGTGGTTATGAAATGCATTTGGCAGATGATAAACATCAGTCCTCTTCTGCAGAGCACAATTTTGTACCCTCCAGTCGGAAGATACGGTCAAGGGGAGATGATATAGAAAATTCCCACTCTCCAGTTAGAGGGGGCAGTCAGATTCAGAGCGAGGAGAGAACAGCAGGCTCTAGATCTGTTTCTGGTGCTAGTTCCGTTAGAAGCAGGACTTCATCTGAAAGCTCTTGGGATGGATCAACTACAAGGGGCTCAAAGCCAGCTAGGGAGAGGCGGAATAGGAAAGTAGTTTCTGGGGCTGCATCTGTACTGTATGGTAAAGGAAAAAGTGTTCCAGAGCACTCAATCCAGATTGATGATGATAATAGAGAGTGGGTTCCTGTATCAAGCAGTGAAATAACAGAGAGAGATGTGGGGCCTCGGCCTACTGTCGCTTCATTTCAAGTTCAGAGGCATCAGATACATGGTCATGATCTAGCTCAGGCAAGTGGATCAGAGTCCACAGTGTCTCTAGCCCCATTTATCCTGGGACATGGCATGCAACAGAACGAGGTTGACAATTCAGGATATACTTTTTATCCCACGGGGCCACCTGTTCCGATTGTTGCTATGCTTCCAATGTACAATTATCAAGGTGCTGGTAATGCGACATCAGATGGTCTGTCAAGCCACCACAGTGTGGATGAAGGAGTAGAGAATCATGATCCTTGTAAAAGTTTTGACCCATTCAGGGGACTTGATCAGTCTGAGATGGTAGTTTCTTCGCAGTCCACTAGAGTTGGCTCTTCTGTAGAGCCATTGGAGCACAAGAACGATATCCTCAATGGTGATTTTATAAGCCATTGGCAAAATTTGCAGTATGGCCGCTCTTGCCAGAATTCTCAACATCCTCCTGTTTTGTATCCTTCTCCTGTTGTAGTGCCACCTGCTTATCTCCAGGGGCGTTTACCATGGGATGGTCCTGGAAGACCTCTTGCTTATACCAATGTGGGGAATCAGCTTATGACCTACGGACCTCGTTTTGTTCCCGTGACTCCTGTTCAACCTGTTTCAACCAGACCACCCAGTATTTACCCTCGATACGCTAATGAAACTCCCAGATATCGAAGCGGGACAGGGACCTATTTTCCAAATCCTGTAAGAACTGAATACCTTCCTTGACCTTCCATTATATGCATGCTTTTGTAAACCGATGAACACTTTAATTTTATTGTCTGGTTTAAATGATGTGCTGATCTCTGTCCAATGCTCTTGGAAATTTCTACAATCCTGAGCTATAACATAACATAGGAAGAAATGCTTTTACTTTACTTCATTTCATTTATGCCTGTCAGTCTTGAGGCCCTATATATCTAGAATGTATTTACCATGATCTGTCTGCTTAGCCTACTCGCATCCAAATCTGCAACTTGAAATATGTGGCCATGATTTAGGCTATATGGTTCTGGATCTTTTCCCTTTATATATATCTTCACTACTCAGTTTAGCAATGCTCATATTGATGACGCATGCGGTCTCCTTTACAGATTCTATTCTATCTCTTTCTTGTTGGTGCTTTCTGATATAAAACTCATGACGGTTTATTTGCAATACTGCTCTAAACTTGTGCGGAATTTGTTGCAGAAGATTTCACCTAGGGAGCAACGGCCAACATCTGGCATGAGGCGTGGTAATTCTGGGCATGACAGAAACGAGCATCACAGCGATAGAGAAGGGAATTGGAATGCTGGTTCAAAGACACGGGGTTCTGGACGTAGCCACAACAATCGTAATCAAACTGATAGTAAGCCCAACTCAAGGCAAGATCGATCTGATAGGAATTGGGGGTCGTCGTATAGGCATGAATCGTCCTCGTATTCTTCTAATCATTCTCAAAACGGTCCAATTCGCTCAAACAATTCACAAGATGCTTCTGGAAATATTGCTTATGGCATGTATCGATTACCGCTGGGCATGAAGCACAATAATGTGACTTCTTCGGAAGGACACAACGTTCCATCTGTCATGATGTTTTATCCATATGAACATAGTAATGTTTACAACCCGACATCTGAACACCTCGAGTTTGGTTCTCTTGGACCGGTAGGGGAAGATCAGCCTAGGTTTCGTGGTACTGCTCATATGTCTTCACCTGATGATCCTTCCTCGCCTCACTTCCCCAGGTAAGTCTGGTTTTTATAGACACCTTCAAATGTCTAACCAATATTAAGTTACAGAATGAAACAACATTCTAGTTTGGAGAGTGGTCACAGATCTCAGATTTTCTTCTTGATTTCATTAAACAGGGGAAAGTAACATCACTTGCTTGGTCGAGTTTAGCTGGAATAAACTTAAGAACGTAGAAGAAACATTACGATCACATCGCTAGAAGCTTGGAAATCAAAACAAGGCAAAAAGTTGTGAAGCCATGAAAGAAGAGTCAGAAGAACAAGAGAGACTTCATCAACCTCAGACCAATCTGGACTATGTTGTTCAAGTGTGCACGTAGGAGCAACAAAGAACGAACCCAACGTCAAGAGAAATCCATAAGCATATCTCACTCAGCAACCAAAGCTTGGCTTGTTCTTCGTATGTATACACTCTCAAGCCATCACCGTTCATGATCATCGGTTCAATCATCAGTTTCTCGGAGACTCCTCCCAGGATCTCTTTCTCAGACCACTTACGTTTAGGTAACTTCTCACTTAGTGTTTTTTTTTTTTTTCCTTTGTGTTTCGTTTTCTTAGAATTTATTTTCATAGAAAATGTAGCTTTTTTGCCCACATAGAAACATTATTAGAATTCAGGGCTTATCGTCAGTCATGTTTCTAAAATTTTAAGAAATAATTTCTCTACGTTTTGTAGAAAAAGAAAAAGCGTACACTTTTAGTTGTACTTGTAGTTTAATCTTCGAAAATTTATTGGTTTATAGCAGAATTATATAAATCTGTTGTCTTAGGTAGGCTTGGGGATAAAATCCGATATTCAAAACCCGAGTTGAAATCTACTCAAAAAACAAGAACTAAATCCAAACTGAACCTGACAAAACATCCGTATGGGTTCTAAAATTATGTATCTAAAAAACCAAATTCAAACCGGAACTGAATCAAGAATACAATGGCTATCCGATTAATTTTTATTAAATTTTGGGTTTTTTAGAATTATTTCTATTAATTCTTTACTAATGTTGAATTTTTATATATAAATAGCCGAATTTGAACCCGATCTAAACTCGAACCGAACCAAATCTGAAAAATATAAATACGCGAAGGAGTTCTAAATGACTAGACCTAAAAATTAGAATCTAAAAAAATTCGAACGGAAACCGAAATGCCAAGGCTAGTATTAGGTTTCCTTTTGTTCCGATAGGTTTGTTGGTCGACCCTTTTTTGGGCCGGGCCTGGCAGAGTAGGTGTTTCGCTTAGCTTTTGGTTTGGGCCAATAATGGGCTTTCATTTCCGTTTCCAAATTACCCGTCACATCCTGAAAACCAAACAATGTTTTTGTTTTTTTCTCACCTATTACTGAATATATATATATGAAGAAAATGCCAAAAACATTAAATGTTGTCTTTTTAACGCCTAATTTTGTCAATTGAAGACAAAACGATAAATATGAAAATACCAAATAAATAATTTAGTAAGAAGTCCAGTCACGGGTATTAGATGTCTATTGATTTCAATACAACATTACAAATAATAATGAATAGATATTAAAATATATATGTGGAAGTGAGGTTGACTAAACAATTTTAGAATTCATTTTTTGAGATTCATAAAAATCGATTATATAATAATTGTTGGTCACATTGAGGATTCTTAGGTAGTTTGGTATAATTTGTAATTAAGTGTGTAATAATACTAGATAATAATAATAAAATAATTGGAGAAAGTCAAGTCATTATTATCGAATTACAGAGCTCACAATCAGAAGATCTTGTTTGGTTCTTATTGCGGACCACTAAATCGAATTTCATATAAATTTCAAAATCTATATGTAAAAAAAGAATATAAGAAAAAATGGTTATGACGAGAATTTTAAATATAAATGCAGAAAGTTACACAAATCATGCCATGCCTTGTCGTAACACAAACAACCAACAACTTGATGTCCATTACTGGTTTAATTCGGTTCATTACCGATTTGGAATTTTTGATTTTGTTTTTGTTTTTGGGGTTTACTTTGTATCTACATTTAGTCCTTGTATAAAACGTAATATTTAAAACCGACCCGAAAAAAAAAATCAAATCAGAACCAAATTCAACAAAATACTCAAATAGATCTTAAATTTATATATTCAAAATATTGAACCATAGAACCAAATTGAGAATCGAATGAATATTCAATATATTTTTTTATCAAAATTTGATTTTTTAATTTTTTTCTATTAAATATGTATTAGTTTTGAATCTTACTCTATAAATTTAAATAAAATTATCTGAACCGAATCCAATCTATACCCAACTGAACCTGATCCCAAAGTTAAAAATACTCAAACGTGTTCTAAATTAAGAAAACCAAAAACTTAAAACTCGAATGGACCTAACCCAAGCTGACCGGCTACACGAACTTAGGCATGTGCATAATAACAAGAACCGAAAAAACAAATCGAACCAACCCAAAATACAATGAACCAAACCGAACCAGAACTGATTAAATAAGAGAGTTGTTCCTAAATTCAAAAACCAAAAGAATTGGAACCGAACAAGTATGGAACTGAGTACTGAATAGTTACCCGAAGAATACTGAAATGCAATTATATATTTTAAAATAATTATTTATAAAGAATTTAATAATCTAAATTTCTAAAATTATAATTATAAATGTAATTTTGTTAGTTAATTTGAACAAAATTACTTTAAAAACTAAAATAATTAATTATTATAATTAATTTATGGTCTTTCTAAGATTTTTTAAAAAAAATTAGATTGATGTACTCCAAACCGAAACCAAACCAAATTTAAATAGATATCTATTGGTTACCATAAGGTCAGAACTAAAAAAACTGGAACCGAAACCAAATTTTATTAAGGACCTATTGTTACTACTTTTTCAGAACCGAAAAAATCAATAACTGTATAAAACTTAACCGAATTGAATCGAAGAACCAAATGCCTAGGCTACCCGAACCCATGACTAATTACATTTACTTTCAGATAATATTATTTTAATTAAAAAGGGAAATATAATATAGAAAGTGTTTATTTTTCGTCGTCAGTCTACTCTCCTTCTATTTGGTATCTCTTTCTCTCTTTTTCTTAGTTTTACTCTCTTCTTATCTTTGCATCGTTAATTCCTCTGCAACTTCGTGTCTCGATAATGGCGTATTGATATCAGTCTCCGTCTTCGGAGCTTTTTTTTTTTACTGCGAAGGATTATTGGATCTTGTTTTACACTATATTCTCGAGTTGATTTCATCGTAGAGTTCTCGTTCAATCAATTTCGTTTTGAATTTCGTTTGATTTCTTAGGTTAAAATCTATGGCTCGAGATTTCGTTGTTTATATGAATTAGTGAGGCTCGTTCCGTAGTTTTTTGAATTTCAGAATTCGTCGAGATAACTTTGTTTTTCGAGTGTAAGATTTAGGGTTCGCTACAGGCTTCAAGTTCGCGGGAAGGTGAGATTCGATAGATCTTCTTATTTTATTTTATTTGATAGTATTAGTTTATTCGATGTTTTGTTTCTGCTCATTATTCACTTTTTCTGCTTTTTTGATTTTTTCACAATATTATATTTCGAAGTTTCTGTTCATGTGGGGATTTTGTTCTTCTAATATTAATTTTATTATTGTTCTATTATTCATCATCGCTGAATATTTCTCAATTTTTGGTAAAATTCTGAAGCTGGACTCAATATTTTTGAAATTTGTGATATTATGATTTCGTTTTTGAAAATCATGACTTGTTCTACGCACATGTTTTGTAGTTCCATAAATGGCAAAAGATTCTGGAGTTAGGTTTCATTTAATTCACATATACTACTACTACAGCTTGTTCTTTGTTTGAGTTACAGAGAGTACTATATTAATGAAATTTATTACTCTTTTGTACATTGTTGTTGATGATGTTAAGTGTGAAAAGATCTACAGTGGGCTTTAACTGCTTTGTTAAGATTTGATTTTTGTGGAACCTTTTTTATGAAATAGTATTTTATTGGATAGTTCTGTAGAATGTGCTTAATTGGGATCTGAAACTTTATTAAACAATGCTTGAGGAACTCACTTTTCATGCTTGTTAATTATTATACAAATCACTGTTTTTGTTTTTGCATGCTCTATTGTATTGTTTTAACTGTTGGTTGATTGTTAGGCTACTATTAATTATCGAAATTGACTATAGTGTGAAGAAAAACCATGGCTTTAAACTAAATTTTTGTGTTTGTTTTCTTCTTGCTATTCAGGTTTATGTTTGATTTAAAATTTGAAGCTAAGTTAACCTAGCTCGTTATGAACTGCATTGTTGTAAGTGGTGCTAGAGAGAACAATTTTGATTGAAGGATGCAGCAATGAAGAACGGACAGGTTATTCTATATAACACAGTCTTCTTCTACCTTTTGTTATCTTTGTTGTATTGGCTTAGTGCTCTTCAAAACTGTGTAACATTTGCTAATTTTTTTTTCTTTCACATTCTTGCTATTGAGTTGCTTTTCTTTTCTGAAGGTAATAGGTAGTTGTTGGTCCCTTATAGCTATTAATCATTATGATTGGTGGATTAGGTTAGTATTCATATTAGAACTTGGACAATCTTTTGAATTTATTTACTAGCTTTACTAGTTCTAGGCTTCTAGCAATGGTATTTGGTGGTTTAACTCAGTTGTTTCAGTACTAGTGAATTTGATTAACAAACAGTACTATATTACAAACTCACTGTTATTTACCTGCAGTGTGCACAAGAGTTACAATCATCCACTCAAGTTTCACATGAGTCCCAAGGTGAACAGAAAAACAACCAATGTGTAGATGCTCCTGTACAAGATTCTGGTTCAGTATCTGCTTCAAGCGATAGTAGGAAAGTTTCAAGACAAGATATTGAACTTGTAAGAAGAATTCGAGCTTCTCCATGTAAATTTAACTAAAGATGAACTAGGCTTTACCTCTTTCATTCTATGTGTATATGTGTGTCCTCCCCACGTATATGTGTAACTTCTGATGACATACACTTTGAATGGATTGATATAGGTCCAAAATTTGATAGAAAGATGTCTTCAGTTGTACATGAACAGAGATGAGGTCGTGAAGACCCTTTTGACTCGTGCCAGGATAGATCCTGGATTTACAACCTTGGGTAAGCTTTTGAAGGTTCCTAAAGACTCAATATTCACTTTTTTTTTTGTTGTTGCATGAAATTTCAGATTCTTATTAGTGTAACTCCATCTTATGTACTGAAATGCGAGTTTCCGTAGGGTACGGGATAACTTAAAACATGACGACGCCCATTGCACGTTATATATTGTTGAAAGTATGCATTATTATAAAATTACCAACGTATCCAATGAGACTTCCTGTTCTGACCATTTGGTTTTTTTGGAAATCAGTTTGGCAGAAATTGGAAGAAGAAAATGCAGACTTTTTCAGGGCTTATTACATCAGGTTGAAACTGAAGAAGCAAATAATTATGTTCAACTATTTGCTTGAGCATCAGTACAATCTCATGAAGTATCCTCATGGACCTCCAAAAATTCCTTTGGCACCGATACAAAATGGAATGCATCCCATGGCACCTGGTAATAAGTCTTAACCCCTAAAGTATGTTTAAAATCACAAATGAAAAGTTTTTTACATTTATATATAAATTCACTGTTATTTAACACTGTTATGTCGCAGCGCAGTTAACATGCCAATGGGATACCCAGTACTACAGCATCCTCCAATGCATGCTTCAGGCCATCCCCATCTTGATGCAATGGGAATATCAAGCTGCCATGTTGTTAATGGAGTCCCCGCACCTGCAAATTATCAACAATTGAGAACGAATACAACCAATGAGTAAGAACTAACTCGCAGTACAAGTTAAACTGGTATAATTGATTTTCATCTTAATGATAAATCACCATTGTGCTTAGAACGGTGGTCGATACAACTGTGAATGATGCAACTCCTCAAGTGATTCCACCAAGTAGTGGAGGAATGCCTGAGATGGCAGCGAGTCCAGCGTCTGTGGCATCAAGTGGACACTTTCCATTTTCTGCTTCAGACATGCCAGGTATGGTAATGGACACTACTTCTGTGCTTGATTCCGCATTCACAGCTGACGTTGGACCAGACGAAGGAGGAGCCGGGAATTCAAGAGATTCCCTCAGATCATTTGATCAGATTCCATGGAACTTTAGTCTTTCTGATCTCACCGCAGATTTATCAAATCTCGGAGGTATGTTCCTGTTACATTCATTTCTTTTTCTCAACGTATAGCAATCTCACTTTTATAACAAGCTGATTTATCAGATAAAGATTTGTATATTGCAGATTTAGGAGCCTTAGGAAACTATCCAGGCTCTCCATTTCTTCCAAGTGATTCTGAAATTTTCCTTGATTCTCCTGAACAAGAGGACTTAGGTAACTCTCATCTTCTTCGTCTTCTTCTTCTTCTTCCTCCAGTTTCATCAAATTTGATCCATATTGTCTGCATCAACAGAAGAGTTTTTCGTGGATTCTGTGCCTGGTTCTGGGTCAAAGTCAGACGAAGAGAAGCCTTGAGTCGAACAATTTTTAACTTTATAATCAAAAGTATATTATGAATAAAATGAAGCTCTGCAGTTGTAATCTTCGTGTACCTTTATTTACAATTTACAAGAATGAAGAATTAGGCTTAGCACTTCTTCTTTTGGTCAATTCGTTGCTGTTGTAATCGTATTTTATGTTGTATATAGTTCCTTTCCCTAAATAAATTCAATTTTATCATAAATAAATGTGGTTTTCTTACAACAAAATAAAATTCAGTTAGTTGTTGACAATTTTTTTTAAAAAAATTGAGTTGATAGGGCCGAGAGTTTTAGGCTGTAGATCGGACTTGGTGGATTCAAGTGTTTAGGAAAAACAAAATAAGAGAAAAATGGTTGAGCTCTACAGAATTTCGCATCCTTTAAACCGAGACCATAATCTATATGACTGGGCCATGATTTTTGTAAAGCCCATTATACCGGGCGCGTAGCCCAATAATCTCTCTGGACATAATGGGCTAATAATTTATAGGAAACGGGCCTTATGCAAGAGGTCATAAAGAGCGCGTAAAGACCCCATACTAATAAATTCCTAAAACCTTCCCCACGCGCAGCAAAGGTGAGTTATCAGCACGCGCCAAAAAATCTGTGGGTTAACCCCTTTAGGAATTTACTAATTATACATAATTTCGAAAATGAAGCGCGTGAGGTTTTACAGTAACGAAAATCTTTTTGGACAAACGTGACACGTTTATTTTTAACCATCCGTGATTTTGCAAAGCGTGCATTAACCGAAGTTGACACTCATAGCCCATTAACACTTGTAGCCCATTAACGACCATAGACACTCATAGCCCAGTAATTGACGTTGACACTCATAGCCCATTATCCATGCTGACTCTCATAGCCCATTGGCCGACGTTGACACTCATAGCCCATAAACCAGGGCTGATACTACAGTTTATATTCAAGCAATCTTGCACACACCAACATTTTATACTGTAAAATATTTTTGATAAACATGCTTGGTCCACATATAAATCTAGTTCCAATTTTAAATTTTTGCTTAGATGTAATTAGCCCTGGGCGTAACGGAAGACACAAAATTACGGGAACGGGTCAGAGACGGTTAATTCGGGAAATTAAATTTACTTCCCAAATAATTTCAGTTACAAAACGGGATGGGAATTCCGAGAATCAGGAACGGTACGGGAATTTTGGAACTCAAAATTTACTTCCCGAACTACTCACAAAGTTTTACTAAATCGGGAAATTATAATATATATATGAAAAATAGTTTGTGAAATACGAGTAATCAAAAAACTAAGAGTATTATTTAAATTTATATAATCAATATAACAAAAATAACAATGTATAAACGATATACCGATATTCAATACACAAAAATATAAAATTACAGTGTTTGAATTTGTAATTAAATGACCAAACATTGCTATTTTTTACCAAAACCACTAGTATATCGATATTAAATCATTTAGATTTATTGTAAGGTTCTAAAAAATTTAAGTCAAAAATATTGTTATAGGCCGTAACTATTTGAAACATTTGAATCTAATATATTTTAACATTTTGTTAGTGTGAACAAATTTCCAACAGCAATTCAGAGAATTCCCGAACCCATTCTCGACCCTTTCCCTTACCCGTTTGGATATTATTTTTGGACCCGAACAAGAAATTATAATTTTCCATTCCCAAAAAGAACGAGAACTACGGGACGGGAGCGGGGGAGCGGGACAGTACGAAACCGGAGTTCCGATTTGCTCAGGGCTAGATGTAATAATAAAAGGTAAATTAACGAAATAACGTAAATTAAAACGAAAGAAGACCTGTACAACATATAAACTACAAGCATCAGCATTCTTATAATTCGATGTTTATGACACCATTGCTTAGAACTATTCACAAAAGTCACTAATATCAGTTTAATCTTTCACACGTTTCTTAGGTTTTTACCTGACGGTTTATTAGAATCAGGACCTCGCTTGGCGTACAAGGAACCAGCTGCTGATACATCAGAAGGCAAAGAGACTGTAGCAGATAGAGGTTGGAAATTAGTGTTTCCAACGAACCAGTAGAGAGCCCATTTAAGGTTACAAAGAGTATACTTCAGTGCTTTGGTCCAACTCTCTTGCTTATTGAAGCTTTGTGTTATTGAATATGTCTCCACTTTGTCATTATCAATCCTGCAAAAAAGGTTTTTACATGAGAGACTTTTCAGGTTTTGGATTGGTTCCATTAACAGTAGAATTAAAGCGACCAGAGAGACATAGAGTGGGGACGTGCTTAAATGGAAGTTTGAGACATTTCTCTGGTGGAATATTGTTCTCTTGGTCCTTTGAGTTTGCGAAATCGGCAAAGTCTTTAAGACACATCAGATATAGTGTCATGGCTTTATCGTACCGAGTACTCCAAAACAAGTTTACAGGACCAAACCTGATGAAAATCATGAGACAGATTTTAATTAAAAATGCTGAAGAAATAAAAACATACCTCACCCTAAGACTCTAAGTAAAATTAGAACAAGACACCTGTTTTGAGTTAATCTCCAAGAACAAACTGGTACAAGAAATTCCAATTAAACAATGGAAATTACTTACAGCTCATAAGTTTCGTTGTTGCTGTCTACAATTCTAGGGTAACTCCCCATTGGCTGTATTTTAACTCGACATCTTAAAAAGGTTACTGGTTAAGGTAAGCTTCATACACAGTATCAAACAAAAAAATCAAATAAGGAAAAGGTCATGTATTGTTAACAAGGATACTGAAACTTTGGCCGGAAATAGTTACACATCGTGTGGAGGAGAAGACAGGCTTGGCCCCAAGCAGCATTGATCTCATCCCACTCAACCTAAATTTTCATGTGACCACAGCTTATACTTCATATAAGCAGGAAGAGGTTATAAACATACAGACAAAGTTGCGAAGCTTACCTTTAAGCTAGGAAGTCTTCCTAGTCGAAAGTTGTTAATTGTACCAAAATCTCCATCATATCGTATGGGGAAGGCATCAATCAGTACGTTCGTCTTGTTTAACAATTCTAAATGTGCCTGTGAAACCTCAATCTTTGCTAAGATTGCATCTCTCTCTTCCTGTTAAAAATGATCGTTTACATTACATCAAGAAACGAGTGTAACGCTGATAAAACCTAAAAATTCACAGATACAACACTGACTACATAAACCAATGAGAGAAAATTATTATCGAGAATTTGTAAAGAAAACGAATGAATTCTCAAAATTATCATTTAGTGAAATGAGAAAAAACCTACGAGTATCACCAGCAACGCACCTGATGGGCTATTAATTGAAATTGAAAATTATTGAACTCTTGCCAATATCTGCAACAAAGAAAACATATGAGAAAATAAGTGACCGTGTCATATATGTATCCTTTGCCAATAGGGGAAGAGTGAGAGAGCTTAACCGATCTTCGAGTTCGTTAAACCGAGTTCCCTTTGACTCTAGCTCCTTCAGTTGATGGTTTACCTCAGCATTTTGTTTCTCTGTTTCTTCTATAGCTGCAACAAGTTTTCTTTCTTCTTCTTCAATCTAAGTAGAGCAAGAAACAACAATAAACATATGCAATTCATCGTAAGAGTCAAACAATATGCTGGAAGCTGAAATTACCTTCCTTTTTTCCTTCAGAAAATCAGCTTCACTAAGAACATCCTGTGTCTCTCCTTCTAACCTCTGAATGCATGCTTCGTATGCTTCCAAGTCCCTTGTCACATCATCGACTTCTTTTTCAAGTTTATCAGACAATACCCTCATGCATTCTAAGCATAATGGTTGTTCAACCTAAGAACTCAAAAAAGAAGAAGCTTAAAACATATTACCAAGTAATACATGATTCCAATTTATCCAGCGGACGCGTCAACCAAGAACAAAAACGTTATATCATCATACCTGTGTCTGAGTTCTGGCTATATCGAAAGCACTGGTTAAAACATTGATAGTCGCATTAAAGCCACAGTTATTTGAATGTAATGGACCATTTTGGCCCACTTCAAGCGATGGATTGTGAGAACCGCCTGACTCAGAAGCTGGCTCAGACTTATACACGACTACAAACGATTCTTCCATAGCCTTTCCAGATTGGCTTGCATCAGGCTGAGCTGATGCCCCACGAGGACGTGGAGGAATTCCCTGGGCTTGAGGCTTCTGACGAGGTAAGACAACAAAAGAGTTGTCCATGCGTGTTGAACCAAGAACACTATTGGCTCCGTGGATGGAGGAGCCCTGCATTGCTGGATGTAAAAATTACATTCACTGTAAGGGATTTTACTCTAATTTTTCAACATAAGCATCCCTACAATTCATTCCACATAGCTATATAAGTATGATCTGGTACTCCTTACTTTAAATTCATTGTAATAAGTTTAATCAATACAATTGCAGGGAGAAAAACAAACCTAAATCCCAATTCGAAGAAGCTTGAAAAATAGAAAGTTATACTGAATTCTGGAATGCCATATTCTCCTAGGTCTATATCGCAGACTTAGATAAATCAACACAAAACATGACGAAAATTTGCATTCCTGAGGAACAATAAACCGATAACCAAAAATAAATCCCCTAAGATTCCTGATTCTCCGACCGATATCAACAATCAGCAGTTTTCAAGTTCTAAGTTACTTCCAGCAAAGAAAGATCAAAAATCCTTTCTCAGATGAATTCACAAGAAAAAGGGAAACAGAGGTAGAGATAGGAAGAAGCCCTAACCGGATTGAGGAGACTCATTGAAGAACTTTCCGGCGTAAGAATCGACGCCGACGATGGTTAGGGAGTGGTGACAGTTTTGACAAACCCACTTTGGCAGATTCGGATCGACCGGAATTGTTCGAGTTTTTTCTGGAATCTCTTCTTTCCTCATAGCTCAATTTGAGAGGTTTTACCGAAGAAACCCGTACGCAATCTGGGATTCCGCTTGAATTTCACGAAATCAATCCCTATTCATAAACTGATAATCAAGTATCTTCGTGATTCTTAGAACTAATCTGGGCTAAAATATCTCACTCGGAGATCAAAGTCCAATGAGACTTCTATGGTGAAAACGTCCTTTGATACGAACCTGCAAGAAAGCTATCTAATTGTTGGTTATACAGTGGTTTAATTTTGTTATTGTTCGAAAAGCACCAGTGGTCTAGTGGAAGAATAGTACTCTGCCACGGTACAGACCCGGGTTCGATTCCCGGCTGGTGCATTGTTTTTATTAGTATATTGGGCTCTAACAAAAATAAACCAAACATAATCAGTTTTTTTTTTTTAAATATAAGTTAGTTTCTATTCTTATTTGGTTTTATTTTGTCTTTGGTTAAAAACCAACCTGAACCAAGAATTAAAACTACTAAATATTATAACTAATTCTAGGTATAAAATTCGATATCTGAAATCGATCTAAAAAATAGGAATCGTATCCGAACCGAATCCAACAAAATATCCGAATGTATCCTAAATTTATGTACCAGAAAAACCGAATCGGAACCGAATAAAGAACCGAATGGGTACCCAATATATTTTTGTTAAATTTGGGCTTTTTAAAATCTATTTCTATTAATTTTTTTTATTATTTTTAAATTTATATATATACCCGAACTAGAACCCGATTTATACCTGAACCAAACCAAACTCGAAACATAAAAATACTCGAATGAATCCTAAATTATTAAACTCAAAAACCCGAACCTGAAAAATCCAAACCAAATCCGACCCAGGTTTAATTTGAACCGGACACTTATTTGCACTTATTTACCACCAACCGAATCGAATACTTTTTTCGGTTCGATATCTCGGTTAGTTTTTTACGCTCATGGCTAGTAATAATGGGCCTATAATGGACACTCGCACGTATATATGCTACTAAAACAGTTTAGAGGAACCAAGAGATCCATTGTATTTGTACACACGTCACAAGACTATTCATACAAAGTTAGCTCGACCTTTAGCAAGCCTGAGAAGGATTCCTTCGACAAACAGGGCACGAACTATGAGACTTAAGCCATGCATCAATACATTCGGTATGGAAGCAATGTTCACATTCCGGTAAACATCTAACAGTCTCTTTAGTTGCGTATTCCGATAAACAAATGGAACATAAAACATCATTTGATCCGGTCGGGAGTCTCTTACTCTCTCCTAACTCAACTTTCTTGTATGACTCAATCGTAGACTCATCGAGACCTGTTCTTGTGAGTTCCTCGCTTGGCTGTGGTGATACAGATCCGGATATCCGTGCAATGACAGCGTTTTGTATTTGGGAAGAGATTCTATCGGAACTGCACATGACAAGACCGATACACAAAGTCAAGGCCATGAGTGGTCCGATTAAGGAGAGGCAGATTATCTTTAGTATTTGTAAGCTTGTGTTGTGAACTCCTGTTTTCAAAACAACAAAAATAAGGTCAAAGCTCAACTTGTTCGTGTATGTACCAATGCTCCAAAAAGAAGTTAGACGCTATAAGGTGACTGACCTTCCACCTAGTACCTAAAAATTTTGAGCCATGTCTAGGTAATTTTAAACTATTTAAAAATAAATTGTAGTTTATATATGAAAAATTAACTGGTATAAATATAACAGATAATACAAGTGATATTATTATTATTATTTTTTTTTGTCAACCTTACTCATTCTTTTTAGTACTAGTGGGATCGACAGAAACCCGATCCATAGCCAAATATTCTTCCTTCCCCTTGCATCCGAGAGGAATCGAACTCGGGTGTTTGAGGAATGCTAAAGTGGCCTCTACCACTGAGTCACACGTCCTTGGCACAAGTAATATTATTCAAAATTATTTTTTCATAAAACAAATTTTAGATTTTGAAAATAATATAAATATAAAATTAATATTTAGAAAATAAATAAATGATAATTTGTAACACATTATTCATAAGCTTAAACTCACAAAACCAATAGTAATTTTTCATAAAAATTTACAATTATTTGAACAAAAAATTATTCATAAGCTTAAGCTTAAATATTATTCTCTTTTTTGGATTTAAATTTTCGAGATATTTCTGTCTTTCGCCGGTTTTAGTGTTCTACAAATATATTATATTATTGTAATCTACTTTGACAAAAAAAACTTAAATTCACAAAAACAATAGTAATTTTTCATAAAAACTTACTATTGTTTGAATATTTACTTATTATTTTTTAAATTTTGGTTGCTAATGCTGAGGATATGTGAGCTAGTAGTGTAGTCACTTTATAAATCATCAAGGCACCACAGATCGAACCCTTTATCTGTAGTAATAGAAGCGGGATTTAAAGCCATTAGACTAGTTGACAAAAAAAAATTGGCTCTAATCTTCATCTCGACCGTCTAATCATTATTTTAATTGCTTAATTATAGTGACTGCTTAATCTATCTGATTACAGTAAAATCAAATCGGACAGTACCTGCCTAGACGGCCACCTACCCGGATTTTTCGAACACTAGTATGCTTATAAATCATATTCTAATGTTACGACATTCTTTCATGCCTTTGTCTGTTTGACATATATGATTAATTAAGTAATCAAAGTCAATTATTTGATATCATTATTTAAATCCTACTAGATCTTTAATAATTTTATGGATTTGAAGTTTTCCACCATCAATGAACTCTCTAGGAAAGAATATTCTCACTAATGATAACGTCGTTTTAAGTTGGAAGGTTGGTGAAGTATACAAAGACGTGAACAGAATTGAGGTCATTACATACCAGAGTTAACAGAACTGAAGCATTGGATTTGTTGTGTATCGTTTAAGAATCCACATCTCGAATTAGTTCTACTCTCACAATCTCTACAATCCGGTGAGTCCCACTTAAGCCAGAGATCTCCAGTGTTTTGGTCACCCGGAAATGACATGTAGAAAACAGACCATGAAGGAAGAGGTAATGTCTTTAAGATCTGACAAGAAAACGGCATTAAACCAACCATCTCGAACTGCACGATGTAGAAGGAAGAAGTGGAATTACTAAGGCAATCGATGGGTTTGAAGGATGTTGAGACTATCTCTTCCTTAGGACAGATCAAGTACGTGTAGTTGTGAGTATTGAGAAAAGAAAAAGGAGAACCAGAAGCGTCGAAGTTGAGAAGCTGTTTGGCTAAGCAATTATCAGGGTCGTTGAGACAAATACGTTGAGTTTTATACTCGATTTCTTTGACTAGAAATGGTTTTGAATTCGGAAGCTTTAAGGCTGTCTCGTACTCATCAGTGCATAAGAGATTGAATCCTGTGTAGCCACAGGATTCAGGTTGGTAAGGTAATAAAGAGAAAGGAAAACGAACAACAACGTTACCGATACCACATGAAGATGTGTAGCAATGTTTTGATGCGTATAAGAGAGGCAAGAAGAAGATGATGATGATGATGATGATGAAGAGAAGAGAGAGTTGTTTTGAGAAGGTCATAATGTGGTTTGGCACTAAGAGATAACAACATGGAAAATTTATAAATTACTACTTTATAGATTGATAGAAAAAGTCAAACATTATTATATCTAATTTGGAATAGAGAAAATAGTCCTCCTAACAGGAACTGACGGTGACATAAATCTTCTTATATTGGTAAGTGTTTCGTATAGATGAAGTTCAATAGTCTAGTTTCTTGCAACATATGGTAAGCATGTAAAATTATAATGAAACTGAAGAGGAAGTATTTGAATACCAGAGCTTTGTGAATTTTTGAGTATCTGTGAAGGAATCAGAGTAGTTGTTGGGAGATTCTGATAGAAACAATGTCACCGTCTGTTCCTGTTTTCATTGTGTGGTACTTCACAAGGATTCCTAAATCAGATAAGTGAAGGTTTGGATTTGTTCTTAATTATTATAGTTGTTTATGTAAAGGGATATGAATGTTTATGTACCTTCATTTTCTTGCAATCTTGTGTGAACAGCAACTGCGTGAGGTGCAATAACTGCTTTAGGTTGGGAATCATCAGACTCTCCGGTCCAAGACTTGAGGTTGAGAATACCTACAAAGGATTTTCATGTGAAAGGTTAGAGATAAAGGAACATGAAAGTAATGAAGATTGTGTAAGTTAATACCTGAGGTTGAAGATTCTTTAAGGTGTTTGAGATCAAATATGGCTCCACAAGCTGCACTTGCGTCTTTTTGTAACTTATGAGTTCCAATCAGATTGTAATCCCAGCTTCCATCTTTATAACCTTCATTAAGGAATAATTCAATGTGTCTAGCATCAAGTGTTTGCATTGTTCCTACATAATAAACAGAAACACTCTTAGTTGCAGGTATTCGGTTATTGCTGAGACTAATAGGTTAACATCAATCTTAGAGCTTAAGAGTACCATCACAGGTACTGAGGTCGCAAACAGGGCAACGCACAAGCTGTAAATCTGAAAGTAAGATAAGCCATTTACATTGTTTTCTATAGTGGACAAGTATCTGAAGATTTTGAGTCAGAAAGTTTTCTTACCTGCTATCCAAATACCGGTTTTGATGTTTTTTATAACACATGAACCACTGCACTGCAACATTTGTTCAATGGTTCCAGCCCTTGGGACTTTTAGAGGACCACTCAAACTCTCAGTCAGGAGAGATGTTCGAGAGTCAAGAATAAAGGCACCAATCCGCATCCAATCTATTGTTATAGTATCAAAACCAGATAAAATGAGGCATCAGCAAACAACTAAAAAGTATGCTAAACTGGTGGCTAATAACATAGAATTTATCCATATGGCTTAGCATTTACTTCCCAATTTACCAAACTAAGAGAATCAAAATAAAAAGTATGAAGAATCCAAGTAAAGGACTGACCAATATGTTTTTCCTTCTGACGGAACAAGTAAGAATGACTCCCATCTGCAGTTTTCAATATTGTATAAGAATCTATAAGTCGAAAGTTGATGTGAATGTTATCTTCTTCGTTTTGATGTATATGTACTTACCAAAGGCTGAAGCATATATCTTAGTCCAGCTGGAAGAAACAGGATACGACACAGGGACCTGAAGATCACGCAAGCAGGCAAACCTCCAAATAGCATCCTCCATTATGATCTTGTTGAACCATTTGTTAGTCGCTCCCAGCATCACCAGTGATTTACCATCCAAAAACTTTGAGATATACATCCATACATCTTGCTCAAACCTGATTTGGCAGAGGAATTTATAAGATATGCATGAGTATCGAGACTTAGATCTAAACAATGATTGAAGCGCAAACCTATGAAGGAAATTCAAATCCCTGTTTGCAGAAACCACACAGTCACGCACATAGATGGATATAAGCATACGACTCTCATAAAAATCTGCTTGATTCAGAGATTTTATTTCCAGATGGTACCTAATCTGATTTACCAAACTCTCCTAGATCCATCTAATTCAGTAAGATTAAACGCCTTGCAGACATTTCAAAATCAAATTGAAGCTCAGCCCAAACTCTCACAGAAAACTACCCTAGAACTAATATATTTCGCTCATAAATTCGAAACTTCGTGTAGAATCAAAGTGAAGAAATTACCATGAGAAGCGAGACTGGTAAGTATGAACAGAGGACCGAGGAGATACACAGCCATGGATTCCTCTGAGGATCTTCCCGTTCTTCCTTTCGTTGCTCTGTATGATTCTTCTTTTCCCTCTACTATTTTCAACTCTCTGAGGATCGTTCTTCTGTTCGTTCCTCTGCACCAATTTTCTCTTCCGTCCACCATTATCGTCTCCCTCTGGAGCTTTCCTCTTCCCTCTACTATCTCCTTCTGCATCACCAGCTCTCATCTTCATCACTCTGTCTTCTCTCTCACTCAGTATCTCACAATCGCTAGTTTGTTATACAAAAATTTGATTCAAATTTAGTTTTAGCTCTTAAAAAGCTTCGCAGTGACTAATATATACCCGCGAAGGAGATACACACAGCAAATTTGAAAATAACGTATAGAAAATGACGCATATACCCTGTAACAAACTTTGTGGGCCCGCCTCTCTCAATGTCCAAATTCAGTACCAATCGGTTTAAACCTCAATCCCGGTTTAGTATCAACAAACGAAACCTAAACCGAGATGTTCCTCCAAAGCTACAGAAAATTTGACATAATCTATTGATAAATCAAAAATCGGTCTACTAAATTCGACAAAATTAAGAGAAATTAATTGTGTGAAAGTTAAAAAAGTTATAAACATTTGGAACATTATGAACCTTTAAGGTAAAATCAAAGTAGCCAGAGTGGTGAAATTTCTACACATTTACAAAATTGCCACGTCGGCAAATGTAGCCAACGTGTACATTATAAAAGGGTGTAAGTGTGTAATTAATGAATCAATCGGAAAGAATTCAGCATAAGCTAGCTGCCGAGAGAAAATTTTGCAGCAAGCTTGCAAGAATGGTTTGTATTTAAGAGAGCTTTAGTTCATGAATTTGCGACAGTTTGGAGCTTTACAAAGGCAAGGTACTTTGATTTCTTCAGATTCATCAACCTCAAAGAGATAATCATACCTGTAAAACAAATGGGTTTTTGTTATTTATGGTAATAGATGTGGAGAAATCTGAATTCTATGAGAAGAGAATCTGAACAAAGTGTTTTACGTAAGCTCTTCTCCTGCTGAGACATTGGTCTTTGCAATGAGGACGATTCTGTTGTCTTCTCCATCGCCCATAGTTAATATACGAGCATAGCAATTGGGCATACACTGGACAAGATAATGACCATACTATTAGTATTAGTTACTAGGCTTTGGTATCAACTATTATGTCTCAAAAGTTTAGGGAACTTACTGAATGATTGATCAATCGTGCTATGTTTCCAGAATCGGTGGCATCAATCACTACCTCTTCGCTTATCTTGAATAGCTGCGTTGTAAGATGATAATATCAGTTAACCATTGGAGGCAGTGGAAAATGTTGAATATAAGTAGGAATATCGAAACTTACGTAACAATCTTTGCCTTGAGAACGATAGTTTGCCTCTCTCAGATCTGCAACACTTCTCCTAACTTTCACCCCACGATACTCGATGATCTACGCAAGAATTTTGGCATCAGTAGTTCGTTAAAGATGTAGATCGCATTGAATTTAGCCATTGAATTCATGAATGGTACAACGTAAACTAAATACCATTTCTCCTTCTTGAATACTTTTCCTTGCAAACAGACCCCATCCATGTATGCCAGATTTACCAAAGCAGACCCGAAGGCTTTCCGTCCTCTGAGGAAGAGAAGATAGTATATAAGATTCTACGATAACAAGATGGAGAAAACAATTACTTTTCTTGAATCAATATTTTACCTGCAAATGTTTTAATCGTTCCCTGAATGAGATAAAATCTGACGTATCTGCTTCCTGGTGTAACAAAGTATAAGAAGATCAAAATCTCGCTGAGATATTCAAAAAAGTTACCACAAGATAGAACTGAAATGAATCTAAATGAGAAACTTGCCTTAAAAGTGTTTAGATTCTCGATTTCACACAAAGAATGATGGCTTGGTCCCTTAACCCTATGGTATAGGGCCTCCAGATTAGTCTTCTGTAACATCAGCAGAAACAGAGATGAAATAGACCCAAATTTCATTAAATTTGTTTTGCAACAGAATACTTAAGAATGAAAGACTCCAATGTCAAAGAATAAATGAGAACCCCCAGAACTATACCTTTGTGCTTGATCTACTATAGATACGGCATCTTGCTGCAGAAAGAGAATCATATTCATGACTCTGTTCAGCTTGGGGGTGGGTCTCAGAACCTGGAAGCTTTATCTTCTTGGTCAAAACGAGTCTTGAACCTTTGGTACGCCCATTTTGATTCTGAAGCAAATTTCTAGAGCCAAAAACTCCTGAGGGTGTGTGCACTACAACAACACTATTTGGATCCGGCTTCCTAAAATGTAGGTAAAATGATACGGACGATCAGTAGGTCCCAATATCACATAACAGATCAATTAAATAATATGTTAGAAAAACAAAAACCTGTGAAAATTGCAGTAAACTGATTTCCTGGTAATTTGCACACCACCTTTCTCTAGGCAGTGCAACTATATTCCCACAGACAACAGCATCAGTTAAGACATTGGTGTCAAAAAATAAAGATTATCATAAATACATGCTAAGCGGTTTAAGGACTAACCTCCATGTTGTAGCCTGCCCGTGCAGCACACATTGCGTGGAAGTGAGTGGAGCACTTGCAGCACTGCACGCAGGAACCATGTGTCTGCCTACAAATTGTGCAGACCTAAAAGGTATTTTCAGAAAATATCAGATGTTTATTAGAAAATTTTAATAAAATACTATGGTTATACTTTCTACTTGTCTAACATTTCTTTCTACCTTAAGAAATGAATTTAATGGAATTCTGAAAAGTCCAACAGCAGGCTCCATATTTTCATGATTCAAAAACCCAACTTCCGGTCGAAACCAAGCACATGTTACATGAACCCACAAACTCTCAGCGTCGCTTGGTTTTAAAGCACCGCCTGCATAAATGGAACAAAAATGCTGATTAAAAATCAGAAAAAAAATAGAGATGAAAAATAAGTTCAATATATAGGCATCTATAACCCAAGAGAAACCTATGAACACGTGTACTTAATGTGACATTGTGGACAGGACAATCAGCAATAAACCATCATTAATGCAAGATGGGGGAAAAACCATATAGCTACTTCTGAATAGATCAAAAAGAGAGCTACTTCTGTAGTAATACTAATACCTTTGACAGGACATAGACAACACTCTCTTTCAATATCTGGTGTTTCACATGCTCTGCACACCCAGGAGGTGAGGTCCTGAGATTTGCTTACCCCGTAGCATTCTTGGTGCACAGCCACTTGACATCTGAAGACGTATTCGAGACTTTGGTCAGATTCACATATTTATGACCCATGTTTAGTTATAAGATCGCTGTAGAATTTAGCATATACATGATTTCCATAAAGTAACCTGTTACAGATGACCATTTTATTTTCTTCCCAGTCTTCTACCCATCTGCATACAGCACACCTTTCAGTCGTCCACTTAGCACTAACTGGCTCAAACTTTTCTGTGCATACAAAATAAGAATTAAGCAAGTTTCCTATCAAATCTGAAATCCAACAAAAGGGAGCCAAAAGTTGAGCTATCATCTACCTTCCAGCAAAGAGAGCATCTTTTGTTTATCTAACGTCTGGGTTTCCAGAGTGTAGGCACCAAATTCTGTAATCTGTAATATCTTGTTGTCAATATTAAATCTCTTAAAGACATCAAAATTTTGAAAGCATATTGAGGAGTATGTAAGGGCAAGTTTATGAGAGAGTATAGTAGAAGGGATATACCCATTTTTCTAGAGGTAGCATTGTCTCTTTCACTCTTACGCTATACTTCCATTTTTTGGCTCTGCAGCCAGTATGCCGTTCCCATTCACTTGGTGACTGCTTCGTTGACCCACATGAACCACACTTGCACACAATTCTGAAAACAATAGTTTCATGGTAAGTGTCTTGTTATAATCTTTTACACGACAATTTAATGATAAAAAGCCTAAGACAAAGCGAAGGATTGTTATTTTCAGAGATGTGATCATTTTACAGCATTGTGTTGTGTAGCTAAAAACAAATAAAATCATGTTTATGTGAGGAAATTGAAATGAGGCTGATACATACGCATGAAGTTTTCTGATATATGTCCCTTCCATGCCATTACAGACTACAGCAATCTCATCAGGCTGCTCAGTCTCTGTCGTATTTTCTGTAGACCTTCCCAAATAATAAATTTTAAAGAATGAAGAATTAGCAACAATGCAATGTGAACAACAATAGTAGGAGAACACACGATTATCAAAAGACTAAAGCGAGGGAACATGAGATGTTATCAACATACTTAAACACTGAGTTTTGTTCTTCTGACATTGTTGGCGCAAGCTCATGCTGAACTCTACAATCAGGGCAATGGTAATTTCTGTTCTCCAGTTCCTTGAAATGGTAACCATGTTAGTGCAGTCGTTCGATAGTCTTAAATACTTAAAATCAAAAGTTAAGATGCACGGAGATGTATAACTGCACCTTAAAGAGCTTATTCGAAATGTTGTCGCACCCAGCATGTACCCATACGTTACACCCGTCACAACATACCTAGTATATCAAATCAAGTCAGCTGCATAGATGTCGGAGCTTAATACTCAGGTCAGTATTTCACCAATCAGAAATATTCTTACCCAATCTCCATCATCTGAAGGGTGCCATATTCTCTTGCAAATCCCACAATTCTGATTAGATTTCTTCAAATGATACAAGGAATTTGGACTCAATAACTTATGACGGAAAAAAAATCCAAAGAATAAGGAAAATTTCTAAGGACCTTTGAACAGTATTTGCATAAAAGCTCTTCAGGTTGTGAGCCTTTCGTCTTTTTCAGAGACTTTAATGGCATTACTGAGCCACAACCATCGCAGGTCGTTACGTCCACTTGACATGAACCCTACATAATAATTAAATCAGCATACCGTTTTAGGTGACTCATTTCAAAAAACTGTAAACGAGTCATATACAAACAGTATATCTACATCTGTGAGTATAGCCTTCATGAATTAACATAGTATACCACCAGATTTAGATGGTTAAGATTTTACAGGATTCTTATGGAACTGACATGTGAGAGTCAACATAAGAACCTGTCCTCAGTCATTTTTGCTTTTTCTTGCCGAATCAATTAAATCAGCAACCATGAAGATCTAACCAAAATAGGAATAGGTGTCAAGAAAACGTGCCTGAATTCTAGAATTAGTCCCATGCTCCTGGTCGGACTCAGTGACAGAGGAATCCGGGTAGCTGATCTCAGCAGCTCCACAGTTAACCTCAATCCCATTTTCTGCTGAAACTGCTTCTTTGAGTGCCATCTTAAATTCACTTGGCTTGTAGTTGTACAAGTTTGTCTGATCCCGAAATCTGAAGAGACGAAAGACTAAAGAACAGAAACAAATAGACAAATAAGAAAGATTCCAGAAATAAGTGTCTCATGTACTTACTTGTCCATGAATTCCGTAAACGGGTACATCATTCCTTGTCTGACCCATGAATAGTCCTATTAATGACCACAAGTTTCAGAAAAGATAGTACACATTAATGCATCAAACGCCGGGGAGAAGATAAAAATTAGAATTTTACCCTCTGCGTTCCATTCTTAGAGTACCCAAAAAACATGACACATATTGCGCCCGGCACGCAATGTTTCAAGACCGCATCAGGCGCTTGGGATATCGGATCAATTACCACAGCCGGCCATGCTGGGAATCTTTTCCCGCATTTGGCCCAGACAAGATCGCCAACCGTGAAGTCCTCTGGTTTGTACACACCCTTACGCGTGGTTTCAGACTTTTTCCGCTTGCCAAAATTGGCAGGATTAAACCCTGCATACGACAGTTCTGTAACTTTTATAGAGTACGAATTAGCGTCGTCGGAGGAAGACAACGTCGAAATTTTAACATCCCGGAGATTAAAATCTACTTCGCTGCTGTCTCCGTTATCCTTACGTTGAAACAACTTCGATCCCTTACTGGCATACAATTTCGAGTTTCTACTCTCAGCCATTCCGCTGGAACCTTTGACTTTCTTCTCCAGATATATGTCGTCATCATGGCTAGAATCTGTCGGCTCAACCTTGCGACGAGTAGTTTTCCATGCACCAACAATTGAATCGTTAAACCTTGACGGAGCCGCTCGAACTCTGCCCCGCGAAGACTTGGACTGGTCACAGCACAGTTTAGATTCATTACTGGTTAAGGAGCCTGAGCTACTGGTAACTTCTTCGGGTACTTTACATGGTTGATCCACGCTTGCTCTTTGTCTCTTCTTATACACAATAATCTTACCCTTTTTGCTCCCATAATCAATTTGTGAATCAATTTTGCACCGCTTCAGACTCTGATTCTCAAATGTCAAGGTCCGTTTCAAAATCATATCCTATCTCGATAGTTCTTGCCTATTCAACATAAACACCAACCGAAATTCCGATTCCAAAACCCTAATTTCATCAAAACAACAGATTCGTGCCACGAAACTCCACGAAAAAAAACAAAAAACTCGAAACGTATCAAATTCTTCTCACAAATCGGCTCAATACTCAACGAACCCAATGCGAAACCTCGTCTTTAACCCTATAATCAAAAACAGAAACAAATTCCCGAAACTCTTACGTTCCCGTTTGAGGACAGAATCAAACGAGAAAAAAAACAATCGCGAAATCGTAAAAGTCGAAAAACGACGGAGAAACAAACCAAAATTTCCTCGTAAAACCTACGAAATTCTCAGTCGTTTCACTACGATGAGAGTAAACCCCAAAGCTCCTTAGAATCGACGGCGAGGAAAAAGCAAAAGAGGAGGAGAAGGATCCTTTTGGGTTAAGGCGTGTGTTCTGACGAAGGAGACAGACCGTCGGTTTATATATTTTCCCAAATATTTTACGGTTAATTCTAAAATTAATTCGAGTAAATAAATAATAAATTGGAAAATTGGAAATCAAGTTATGCTGACGTGGACGCTGAATAGAACAGTGTTTGGCTTCAGGGATTGGGGACGAGGGAAAGGTGCGAAATTTCAGGCGTATTAAAGCGCCAAGTCGAAAATTTCCTTCCTTTTGTTATAATCCGACGTGGCGCGTTAATAAATAACTTTATTTCAGTTTTGTCTGATAAAAATATTAAAAGCTTCTTCGGCTAGAAATGTGTAACTTTTTTGGGCCTATTTTAACTGGGCTTGTATAAATCAGAGCTCATGACATTCGTGATCCACACTCTCAAATCAGAAGTGGGATTTTTTTTTTTTTTTTTTTCAATTTCAGATTTTATTAGTGAAAAAAATGGTTTCAGTGCGATGGGAAATTGTATACAAAATTATAAACCAAAATTGTAAGGATATCTGTTTTGTGATTCAATAATTTAGTGATTAGAGAAGAAAATATGAAAGAATTCTTGAGTTTTATAAAAAAATTGAGAATAGAAAATAACGTCAATCCTAAAAATCTACCATCTTTAGAAATAGTCTATCACTACAGGGTCGATATAATAGTAATATGTGTTTTTTTGTTAATGGCATGTTATAATAAATCAAAAAAGAAGAAGTACATGGACAAGTTACATCAATCCCTCGAAAATTGACTCTCGAACATCTCGAGTTAGAGCATCAGGTTTATGATTCAGATTTCTCGGAATAGCTGAAAGGGAAAAGAAAGTAAATAAAGAATACAAACGTGCATACTCCTCTTGATACAGAAGGAAAGCAAACCACTCCTCTGTATTATTGAAAATCTTCAGTACCGTCTCACAATCCATCGACAACTTTATCTCTGTAATGTGCCACGAAATCAACGATTCCATTATCCAGGAAACAGCTTCAACTTTAGAGTGAAGGAGAATACACAATTGTTATTGTTTTCACTTAACAGGAACAACAACTCAGAAAGGGAATACACAATTGTAATTGTAATCACTTAACAGGAACAACAACCTTCAAAACTCAACTTACAATTTAAAATGACAACAAAATGAGATCAAAGAAAAACAAATTTCTCTAGATAAAAAGAAACAAACCCATTGCGCTACTCTAAACCAAGACCAATTTGCACCAGTTTAGTGACCATAATGAAAAAAATGACCCTTTATGTACACAAAAACAGAGGATCTATAATCAAACACTAGTAGAAGAACTTTGATGTGTCTCAAAAGAAGTGTGAGAAGATGGTGAACCAATGGAGCCACGAATCCTGAATATTTCAAGCACAATGAAAGTAAGTAATGTCATTGACAAAAGAAATCCATATCCAATCTTCCATCCATCTCCATCATTCGCCATTCGAATTCCTAGAACAATGTTCACTGCTGCAAAGAACAAAGAGATTCTACCAATCCAATGATGATACCAATTCCAATATCTCCTCATCTTTGTCTCCTTATGTGGCCTTGCAAAGAAGGCCAAAACCTGGAGAATACTAAGGACTAGAAGGAAGATTCCAATGCCTCTATGTGCAGGTATATTCGGTTGGATCCTATTGTAAAGCTGAATCCCAAGAATTACAGCTGCTAAACCGAAGATAAACCCCGTAAATTGAAAACCGATGTGAAGATAATACCAAAGAGGATCTTTATGTTTGAGATATCTCGCAAGGATTGCCCCTAGAGGAAGTAAGAAACCCCATCCGAGTATCGCCATTACTCCATGTTTTGTCTTCTCTGTAGAAGCTGTCTCCTTTACAGAACTTGCTCCACTAGCTGCATTAGACCAAGAACACACAAGACACTAAGTATTGAACTATCCTTGAGTGTACTAATTTAACTACACTTGAGTGTTTGGCAAGTCAAGTCATATGTTACCTTTGGAGAAATCTACAATGACTGTAGTTTTATCATCATGCTTAGTTAAATGACCAAGCTTAGAAGGATAAGCGGTACTAAACGCTAGAATGACGGCTCTACGAGGAACTTTTTCGACGAATTTCACTTGAAAAGCTAAGTAAATCATAGCTCCATGAAGAGCCACTACTGGAGGCACTTTTTGTAATTGTAATTCTCCTTGATCCGGTACAACTTGGTCTCTCTCAGTTCCTTGGAGATAATATTGTTTGATTTTAGCATGACCCTTATTCGAAATCCACCCAACCATTGCACTTGATCCAACCATTTTTCCATCTTTTGAGAATCCAATCCCAACCCACCCAGTTGTATATAAAGCTGATACTATAATCGTCATTACATTGTCTCTGTTTTCTGAGTACTGCAAAACAGAGTAATTGGTTTTATTGAAAAACAGAGCAATAGAAAGAAGAAATGGAAAATCAAAATCATGGGTTTGTTTTTGCAAGTGATGAATGTGTTATTGTTTGTTTACCCTTAAGAAGAATGAGTTCCAAAGAGGAGTACAAGGCATGTTATCAGAGACATTGCTATACGGTGGAGGAAGGAAATCGGAGACCCGGTTAGCTAAACAGAGATTTTGGGTCGACCCGTCAATGATATTGACGTCATCTGCAACTACAAAAGGTAGATCTTGTCCGATTAAAAGAAAAATAATGAAAAATCCGACGAAAGTTCTCATCTTTGGAGTCGAAACAGAGACAAGGAAAAAGCAAAGAACAATGGAGGGTTATTTTTGGTGTTGTTTGCTTGAAGAAGAAGAAGAGTGATTGAGTTTGGTGGTGAAAGTGGTTGAAGATGGCAAGTAGTCATAATCATCAAATTGTTATTAATCAGCTTTGATTGGATTTTAGAGAAAGATTCGTCGAGTTGATGTTTCACTGGTTAAGTATCGGACAATTTATGTCTCTTCTGTCACTAAATCGACACGTGAACCGACACAAAAAAAAATACCAAGATGCTATGGAATTATTGCTTTTACTAGTTAAAACAAATGTCAATTGCTATTTCAGGTTGAGAAATTATGAGATTTATATTTAAGTTATTGAGAATTCAGATTTTACTTTGCTTGTTTGAGGGAAAAGTAAAAGAAGAAGACAGAGATTGGAGTGTGTGTCTGAGAGAGAAGAGATAGTGGGGTCTTAACAGGACCAGTCGTAATCTGACTTCATAACTCATTAGGTATATTTGGTCCGGAAGATGCCACGATAAACATCATCTTCTTCTTTATTTTCTAGTTTTTTTCCGAGGAGATATTGAAACAGAACTTAGAAACAAAGTAAACAATTATTAGTAACCAACTTACTTTTGTTAGTTTTTTTTTTATATAAAATTCTCACTATTGTGATCCAAACTTTACAGCTTTAATGAGTACCAATCACACAAAGTAGCCGTGGGCCTTCGGAAGAAACCAAGAATGACTGAACCGACCGAACCGAGTTTTTCGGTTTTCGGTTTCTTCCCAATAACCAATGGAATTAATTCAGTTTTTATTTTGATTATCGGTTCGAGTATTATAGAACCGATCGATTTTAGATAAACCAAAAATTTAGTATTTAACCAATTTTTTTTTTTTTGATTTGAATCAAAAAATAAGAAAAAATCTGAAAAACCAAAAAAAAAACCTGAATAAACAACTTTTTTATTATATTGTTATCCAAATGCTTGTTGTAGTCTCGTTGCAAATAATGTAATATCTGATTCGTATTAATAAAAATGTGTTTTGATGGAAAAAAAAACTACCAAACCAAAAAATCAACCCAATAAATTTAATTTTAAAATCAAACCGAACTGAAATATATGTCAATTTATTTTAGAATCAATTTTTAAAAACTAAATCGAGTACCGAATAAACCGAATTAATCGGTTTGGTCCGAATGCCCAGCTCTAACAGAAAGCCACAAAATTCATTGGTTAACTCTTATGGAAAACTGTCGGTCCAAATTGTAATATATAATGATACTTAAGAGCTATGTTAAAATGGGGATGTAGCTCATATGGTAGAGCGCTCGCTTCGCATGCGAGAGGCACGGGGTTCGATTCCCCGCATCTCCACTTTTTGCAGAAATTATATAAATAATTTCATCAACTATTTTCCTGTCTCTAAGAAATTGGTATTATCGTCTTACAAAACTTATTCAGAAAGACAAAAGGAAAATAAAAGACAAAATGTGTCCTAAAGAATTAAAAAAGTAGTGTGAAGAAGTATTTCTCTACTTGGACCAAGCAACTGCTTCAATTTCTGTCTGAGCACTTCTATATAATTCCAGTCTCTTCGCAATTGAAGTCCTTCGTTGCTGAACTGCTGGATCCTCGTCTAACAATTTTGCCAATTTTCCCATCTGTTGTTTTAACACCAAACCATTTAGCATTCTTAGTCAATATATAACAATACACAATGTAGTTTAGTTAAAATATGGTTGTTGTTGTTGATGTTGTTGTTGATGTTGTTACCTCTTTCTGGCCAAGTTCCGTGAAAAAGAAGTCAAGAAGGCTTCGTTTTGCTTCACGGACTTGACAGTAAACGATTGATTTCGGTATGGAGTTTCTCAATCCGGCACAGACCATGTTCACATAAGACAACACATTCGAACCGACTCTTCTGAGGTAAGCATCGTTGTATCTGTCGAAAATCGAATGTGTTGGATTCCCACCTTTTTCAGAATCTTGTGGGAGTTTCCTGAAGAACTCGACTGTTAAGTAACCAGACTCCATGTCTACTAGTAATAGAGTTGCTTTCCTGCTTTCTTCTCTCATTCGATCCAATGAATCCACGGCTGCAGTTGATACTTCAACTCTAAGTGTTGGATATTGCTTCAGTTCCTGTTGTGATGATGAATGGAACATCTAATCATTGATCAAAATGTTATTGGGTTTATGAATTTACTCTCCTCTGTTGAGATTTTCTTACAGATGTTTCACCGATGGATTTGTGAATGAGATCCTTGAGAATGGAATGAACCGCATCAACAGCTGCTTCAGCTGGCCCTCTTATGGAGACTAAACAGGATTCTATGAGTCTGCGGTAACCTTGTTCAGGAGCTATGAGATGCGGTTGATATCCATCTGCTTCAGTGATCAGCTTCCGTACATTGTCCATGGAGAGATGTTTGTCGAACTGCAGTCTTTTAATGGCAGCTGGGAATTGATTGTCGAACACAGAATTTATCTTTTCACCACCTGAACGTCTGTGAGGTTATTAGGTGAAATGTTATTATGAACTTAGAACAATTATGTTAACGAAAATCCAGAAATATGTTATTACTCACGTGCCATCAAGGTGTTCTTTGAAAGTTTGATCAAAAGCACGACAAATCTCCATAATCATATAAAGTTTTCCCTGCATTGAACAGAGTGAGTTTTAACGAGAGAGGGATTTAGAATGAGAGGAGAAACCGAAGAAGAAAGGAGAAAGGGCATTATGATATAAGATCCTTACACCAGCATCAGCTGCTACAGGCTTTCCAAGACGGCTCAGCTCTGTCTCTAACTCGGAGATAGTCTTTGTGATAAGAGACTGAAGTCCTGGAATTCTCGACTTGATAACAACTTCCAAATGCTGAAAAAATTATAGATGTTCTTAGAGGAGCTCACAATTTTTTACGTTATAAGCTCTATATACCAAGCTTTACCTTGGAGAGCATCTTTCCTAAATATTCTGAACCCATTCTGTCAGATAAATGCCGATACTCTGGGGAGTTGTTGAAGTAATCACGTTCACGCCGACGAGCAGCAATCATATCAACACTTTTATTGATGTCAGCTTGAGACCGGTTCACAACACCAACCCAAGGATACCTTAGTTTGTATCCCCTTCCTTCAAGTATCTGAAAGCCACAGTTAAGCATTCAGAAGACTGTTCATTACAATTTAAGAAATAAAGAGATTAATTGTTTACGGCTAGACGATATCTTCACTCATTATAAGTATGAATGTTGTCTGAATGTAAACTTACGTCAACAGCATTAGTGCCCTGGTCCATGAGATCAATTTTAGTTAAAACTCCAAAAGTCCTGTCTCCTGTAGCAGCAAGGAAACAAACATCAAACAGCATGAATCAATGTACAGAAAGAAGTATCTAGTACCTTTTGGATCAACTTCACGAGAGATCTTAATGGCATCAGACGTAGCAAGGTCTTGATTTGCAGGAGAAATAGCTAGTATAATACAGTTGGGCTGTGAAAAGATAAATAAACACCCTTTGTTACTTTGCTGTAAATACACAGAATCCTTTCAGGATATAAGCATCATCAATCTACGGTTGTATACTGCTTCACTTTTAACTTCTTTCAAGTCATAGTTACCTTCTCAATAAACGATCTGACCATGCTCTCGATGTCTTGAACAATGCTTTCAGGCTGACCCTCTACAGCATCGTTGGCAACAAGAAAATTACTCAATAAAAAGAACTTGTGGTAGGGGATGATTCAACTATCATGAAACACAAGGATTGTCTCGCTTACCCACAGCTACCTTTGTCAGCCCAGGAAGATCGACGAGTGTCAAATTCACAACTACAAACAATTTTAACAAACAAGATTATTAAAGATTACTGAATACAAATGGCAAAGGTAGTAGAGACATAAAGTTATGTTTTCATTATATTTCACACCCATAGTACAGGACTTGAGACTTCTAAAGAATGATAATTTTCTTGATACAAATTTATAAAGTACGAATGCTTCTCTCACCGTTTGGAGAGAAGATACTGAGATGAATTGGGACTGTAGATATCACTTTGCTGCTGCGACCGGTTTCACGATCTGTCTCATCCGAGATCTCCTGCCTCACAGCGGCTACATACCAAGAAAAGAACAATAAATATCTCAAACATAAGATAACCAGTTAAATAGAATGTACGAACCTAATTATAAGCAAGGAGTAACAAGAAAAACAACAAAAATACCAAAATCTGTGAACTTTTTCTTTGGAAGATGCATAAACTCTGCATACTCTTTCCCTTCATCAATTCTGTGAAGCTGCAGGACAAGAGGTCTACGTGTAACAATTCCTACATGGGAGACATTGTTGTTCTAAGTAACTGTTATATCAGAACATGAATCTTAAGCTACATCATGAAAGGTTTCTATCTGTTGATATATTTCTAAGAAATCTTACCTGCTCCACGAGGTAGAAAATCTTTTCCTACAACGCTCTCTAGCACTGAAGACTTTCCAGAACTCTAGAAAACAAAAAATCAACATATCATTGGATTGATCCCCAAAAGAATATAACTGAACAAAGGGTTATACTAACATAAATTTCGATCAAATCGAAGATTAAGGGTAATATATCAGACGATTTCTAAACATATCCGTGAAGAATGAGATCAAACTATTTCTACGCACTGAAACACGAAATGTACGTTACGGCACCGAGATGGTAACGAGTCGAATGACTAAGATCTAAGGTTCATCGATACAAGATCTCATTCCAAATTCAGGATTAAGAGACTAAACCTGACCACCGACGACGGCAATTGCAGGTAATGAGTCCCAGAGAGTTGGAAGGGCGCTTCCTTCACCATGATCTCCCAAAGCCGTACATGCTCTTTGTATCTTGTTCACAAGCGAAATTAAACTCTCCATTTCTCGAAAACGAAATCCAAACCTGAACCAGCTTCAATTACACAAACGACAGATTTCAATCTCCCGGCGAGATTTGGTCTCCGACGGGTCCGTACGAGAAGGAGAAGAGAACGCAAACGTAATAACCGCGAGAATTGCTATCATTTAGGTGACCGTTGAATTTTTCTAAGAAATATATAAGCCGGAAAATCTAAAATACCTAAATTACCCCTATTAAAAATCAAAACTTGAAGCAAGGCCCATTTTAGAATTTCAAAAGGCCCATTTTAGAATTTCAAAAGGCCCAATTTAAAATTTCAAAAAACCAACAAGATTAATCCTCTTTTGGAAAAATGAAAAACACATTTTTGGTGGAAACAATTTTTCAAATTGAAGTTTTTTGTTGTGCCGATTTTAACACGAACTATAACAGAATGTATAATTTTATATGAAATATCTAAAAGTTTAAATACATAATTTTCAATTTTCACCAAAATCAACATTAACCGTCAATAATGTTAGTCAATTGTTAAATTTTTGTTAAATGACCGATAAGTGTACTGTTGTAACTATAGTAAAAAAAAATTAGTATTTTCAAACCGAATTCATCCATACGGATTTCAAATAAAATAGAATAAATAGCACACTAAACTAAATTATACTAATTTAAATTTAATTAAATTGAGCAGAAAATAAAAAATAAGCAAATTACCCTATTACAAATGAAAACTTACAACAAGGCCCATTTGAAAAATTCAAAAGGCCCACTTTGAAATTTCAAAGGCCCAATAAGATTACTCCTCTTTTGGAAATATACACATTTTGGGTATATTCTTTCATGTTGGAGTCACGATACTCGAATGGTATTTCCGTTATAATTGACAAAAACGATGTCTGTCTCATCTTTTCTCTCCAACCACACGATTTCTATGTTAACTACCAAAAAAGTATTTAAGTAATACAGAGATTAAGGCCCAGTTAGATTGGAGAAATCTCCAATATTTCTCTGCCAAGTCTCTAGATTCTCCATAATCTTCTGTATGAAGCTCGCAAAGTAGAAACTATTTTCTCTCATGGAGTCCCTTACATCAAATCCTTCTTTCGCTTGTTTCTCAAAAACCATATCTCATTACCCATCTCGTATTTCTTTCGTTAAGCTAAGTTCTATCCAAAACTTCGAAACTTGCAACACATCGTTATCGAATCCCAAACCAGATTGCAATGCTAATACTCGTCGAATTCAGCTAAATCCTTTTTGTGTTTTGCGTCCAATCATTCGAACAATAAAGGGTTTAGTTTCTTCTCAATCTCGGCAATGGATGTCGCGTTTTCGAGCTTACAGAGATGATACGGCTGCGTTTTCAGAGATTTTTGCTGGAGATTTGAAGGAGAATGGTGGATTAGGTATTGCCCTGTTGAGTGTCACAGCTTCTGCTAAAGTTAAGATAAGCCCCATAGTTGCGACACTCTCTGCGAATCCAACGTTTGTCTCTGCTGTTTTTGCGTGGTTCTTTGCTCAATCGAGTAAAATGGTTATCAATTTCTTCATTGAAAGGAAATGGGATTTTCGTTTATTGTGTGCTTCTGGTGGAATGCCTTCGTCTCATTCGGCTTTATGTATGGCTTTGACGACCTCTGTTGCGCTTTGCCATGGAGTAGCAGATTCGTTGTTTCCTGTTTGTTTAGGATTTAGTTTGATTGTGATGTATGATGCAATTGGTGTTAGACGCCATGCCGGTATGCAAGCTGAGGTAAAGATAACAAATTGCTTCCTTCTTTACTTTTGTATTGAAGCTTTTGAGATTTTGGAGGTTTTTAGTACTGAGTTTGACTTTGGTCTTGTTATATGCTTGGTCTATTAGACACTTATTGACTTTATTTTCATCTGATAGGATTGATGGTTGTGTATATAGTTTAATTTAGTACTTCAATTTTAGAACCTTGTGATGGATATGACTCAATGCTCTTTACTACATAGTTGAAAACTTTTGAAAGAGGGTTTTGGATTGTTAAAACACAAAACCTTGTGATGGATTTGACTCAATGCTCTTATCACCAGATTTTGGAACTATGAACATTAGACCCATGTTGTTGATATCTGTTACTGGTTCTTGAATGATTTGTCATGTCTGAAGTTTGAAGTATTTATTAACATAGTTTTGTCTTTGGTTGATGACAGGTCCTGAACTTGATTATAAGGGACTTGTTCGAAGGACATCCCATCAGTCAAAGAAAGCTAAAGGAACTGCTTGGTCACACTCCTTCACAGGTTCTAGCTGGAGCATTAGTTGGTGTTGTGATAGCTTGCTTTTGTTGTCAAGGCTATCTTGTCAAAGCCTAAGATCTCATTTACTCTTTTATTTAAAGTTTTCTGGTTCGTTAGCTTAAAAAACTCGAGCTTTGAGCATCGATTCGGCTAAGATTCGTATTTGTATCATATGTTGTGTTTCTTCAATAGAGAAAACTCGGTTTCTAACAAATGCCTTTCCTCAAATTCTAGTCGACTATGAGATTTTGATGAGTAAATATGTAGATTCTTTCTTACATTGATATGTATATAAGCTTTCTTCATATATAGACTTAACAATGGAGAAAATCTACACAACCTGGAAAGGAACTTAACTCTGTTAAGGCACTGATCTATCATTCTACTTTAAGTTTGCCTCCGATGTCTGTTGCTCGGCCCTTTGGATTGTGCCTCAGCTATTTTTCTTGTTCGAATCTTTCAGAGCTCGCTTCGATCGTTTTCTTCTACGGCCAGTGGGTTTGGTCTTGAGGTTAAAGACACCTTTCATCAACGAGCTTATATCCACAGATCGATCTCCCATGATCTTATCATGGTACATCTTGCTACCTATCTCACATATATCTTCCTCTACTTCTTCTAATGGGTCGTCAATATTCAACTTCAGTTCTCCTTTCCTAATAACCGTCACACCAAACCCATTAGCCTTGGCTTCTCGAAATGCATCCTGTATATGTTCAAGAGAACAACTATCAAATTTTATAAGAGAATAGGTCTACTTATAGTTTCTTCCTTGGTGAAATTCTTTACCTTTGGCGGGCGTGGAACAATGAAAACGTTCCCAGTTCTAAGCATATCCAAATGACCTTGAATAATATAACAGAGGTTTCTACAGTCCGCAGCATCCTCGAAGGCAATTACATGATGTGGTTTGGGTTCTAATTCGAGATCTGTTGCCATCTCCAATGTGTAGAATCCTACTTGTTGCTCTCCTTTGTTATCAACTGTGTACAACTCAAGGCACTGAAATACGAAAAGAATATTAGATTTTAAAGGACTTGAGTTTCTCCAATGTTGAAATGTTTGTTCAGAACACATACCAGTACATGCGGAAGATCTAACCACCATAAATAATCTTCTTTCTTATCTTCTCCATACTCGCGATATTTGCTCACAACAGCTTGAGGACCAAACAACTCCATCTCTCTCTTGAGTTTGTTGAGTTTTTTTTCCATGAACTTCTTGTTCCTCTCTGGCAGTTTTTCCATTATATCAGCTGCGTCTTTGATTTCGTCTTCTGTAATCCATCGGTCTAAGTCTTTTCCCATGTCTCTCATAACAGCTTTCACTTCTGGATCAGTCTCTGCATTGTACAATTCCAAGAAGCCGCGTGACCATTTCTTTGTGTGCTGCCAATATTCCTTTCCTGACTTTTTCCCAGGTCTAACAGACCCGTCACTTCCTTCTACAACAATCTTAAGCTGGTTTGAGGTAATATCAGATGAAGAGGTGAAAGTGTTCTCAGAAGAAGCAGACTGTGATGATTCCTGAATAGAGCACTGTTCTTCCTTTTTCACAGGAGACACAGACGCAGACTGTCCAGAAAACAATGCTTCGCGCTGTTCGCAATAGTTATCGAGAAACTGGGGGTTCTTCTCAACCGAAGGCCCTTTCCATCTCGGTATGACTTTTTCTGGTGGATCATACACACTGATGCCATCTGTATAATAAGAGGAAGAGGGAGATAATTGAGATATATTTTGACAAGATTATAAGTTGTCAATGGATAAACTGTTAATGCTAGATATTGAGTAGTCACAAATAAAAGTTGTAGAGAAAATTACCTACTCCATAGTCCAGGTTTTCAATGTTTGAATGAATCCACTGATGCAAGTGAGATAGTTTCTCATTTTCTTTCTCAACTTTCTTCTCCAACCCTTGCAAAAACATAGCTTTATCTTCAGCATCAATCAAGTGAAATGGATCCCTACCAGCCAGCTCATTATCTCGAACATGGAAAACAATGTCTCTTAGCTTTTCGTCCTTCATCCACTCAAGCTCGTCATTATCCTCATTGCGGTAAAGTTCTACAATTTCAGCAACTGTACCTGGCTCCAAAGTTTCTTTCTCTCTTGCAGCCATATAATTATCCCTAAATCCTGTTTTCATTTTTTCAAAAACAGGCTCAATTTCATGATAGTTTTTCTCTATCCAATTATCACTCCCTGATGGTTCTTCCTTCTCTATATGTTCAGTACCACCAGAAGAACTTTTGGCTGATTTGAAAAGACTTGTTTTGCGCTCTTCTGTTTCATTTAATGAATCTCTTTGCTTGTTTGGTACCTTAACGGCATTCCCAGTTTCTGAAATTTTTGGGTAAACATTCTTTTGGGGTTGTGGATCAACATCGTTCCCTAAAGGTTCAGAAGAATCAAACTCAGGTGCAGATCTCAAAATTGCATTGAAAGAGGCATTAGGGTTTTTATTTTCGTCAGCCAATTCGCTTTTTCTAGCTACACCGAGCTCTTCATCGCTCTGCTTTGGGAAGATAACATTACTGTCTTGGTCTATCATCTGAGATTGTTCCTGAATAAGCTCATTCCCGACACTTCTTGTTGCAAGGAACTCTTTAGCCTCTTTTACAGACCGTATGACCCGTGATCTACGAGGGATGCTATTCTTCATCATACTCAATTTATCCTTAGAATCATCAGAAGATTGGGCAATTTTGCCTGTAGGAACTAGTGGAACTACATTATTCAGCTTTTCCTTGTGAGATGCTGCCATTTCATTATTCGAACAGCCAGAATCTAGTGTATCCCCATTTACCACCGGAGCCAAACCCGAAACTTCAGAGTTTTCCTGATCACTTTCAGTTGAAATCCCCAAGCTTTCATATTTTTCATCAACTTCACTGTGTGTCAAACCCTCATGTGGTGGATTGTTCTTTGGTCGCATGCTTATATCTTCATAATCTTTTCCCGATCCTTTGTTCACATTGCGCTTCTCCTTTGCATTAAGTTCTATGGAAGCTTCTATTTTCCTTGCCTGTCTAGCCATAGCTTGGATTTCATGGATCTTATCATTAATATCCAAGGATTCACCACTCTCAACCTGAGAAGAATTTAAGAGTTCCAGTTTCTTCTCTGAACCCTTTACTTTAGATATAGTACTCAGAAGTTCTTTGTGATTAAACTTAGGCTTGTCAAACGACACCAATGGCTTTTCCAAACCCTCCTCCTGCAAAACTTCCACAGTACCTTTCTCCATCATTTTTGTTTCCTTCCATGCTTTCATCTTTCTCCTCATCATCTCCTTCTCCAACTCTGTACACTCAACCTTATTACTCTTCTTATACACAAGCACTGTCTTCAGTAACCAAAGTCCTATGTAACCACACAAAAGAGCTCTACCAATTACCGGCAACTTTGGAATTAAATCAAGACGGCCAATTGCATTTTGAATTGAGCTAACAAACTGAAGCTCTTTCTTTGAAGAAGACGTAGAAGAAGAAACAAACTTGACAACAGAACTATCCTTATGGATCACATCTTCCCCATTCTCCATTTGTTCAGCTAATTTCTTTGCATATAGAACCTTAGAACTCACTGAATCCAAATCTTCAACACCTGATCTTCTACTCAATATCTCGTCTTCATCAACATCTACTTTCTCAACTTTTCCAAATGAATCCTGATAAACCATGAAAATAGGATTTGAACCAATCCCCCAATACTCTGCTTCCTTCTTATACCTAGCAACCCAATCTTCAAGCTCATTCAGCAAATTAGATTCTTGTGAAACTACATCTTTTAACCCCTGGGTACTATTCAACTCGACCAAATCATCACTATGATCGAAGTTATGGTTTTCATTTTGAGGTTTCGTACCTGGGTCAGAAGATTTCGGCGACGAACGCCAATTCTCATCACCAATGATCTTCTTCCTCAGCGAATTCCGTCTCCTTGAGGTCTCTCCCAACCGAGCCGAGACTCGGAGAATTGAAATGCGATAGTGCGGGAATTTGGAGATAGGCAAGTTAAATCGATGTCGAATTCTCTTGTCAGTGAATCTTCTGTTCGAATTTGACAACAAAGACGAGAAATTGAAGAAACCATTAGGAAGAGCAGAGCTTAGAACCTCCATTAAAGGGTGAGAGATAAGACTTCAAGCTACTTCGAAGTGAAGATGTCAAAACCCCAAAGCTGGGTTTAACAGAACAAAGATGAAAACGCCGGCGTTTCTTAGAAAAGCTTATGCCAACATAATAACCGGAACCCAAAAATCGAACCAAATCGAACCGAAAATTTTAGTTCGTTGGTTTCGGTTCATTCGGTTTCCCTATCTAAATAATTTTTGGTTCTCGCTTCGGTTTAGTTTGATTCCAAAAACCAAGAAGTACCAATTAGGTACCAACAGTAGTTACTGCTAAAAATACTTTAGTTAATTTTGATTACAAAGAACCATAATTTTTGGTATTTGATTACTTTTTGGAACCGCATTGATATTACTTCGGCACTAATTCGATTCCATATTTTTGGAATTATGTTGAACCAAATCAAATCGAATTTTAGTCAATACTCATTAGTTACCACATTTTTATAACCGAAAGAACCGAACCGAAGACCCAGGTTTGTACACAGAATAATAAACATTGGACTTACTGACACTGGAGTTGAAGAAAAGGTTCAACATTTTACATTTTCCAGATTTGTAATGAACTATATATAGTAAACCCTCCATGACATGACAAACAGAAAGACATAGAGATACATAAAAACAACCCAAGTTCATTGTCAGAGAAACCCCTAATTACAGATATACTAACAAGAACCGTGGTCGCAGAGACTAAGCCAAGTGGGCATGGTTTTCAAAAATCAATTTGATTTTTGGAACTTTTAAGACAAGTTTGGGATACAAGCTCCTCCACTTTCACCACTTTGTTGCTGCTCTTTCCAAATCCTTCCAGTGACTCGCAGTTTCAGCTCTTTCCTGTCCCCACCTGAGAAGAACAGAGCCATGTTTCTCTGTATAATTAGTCCATCATGACTGTCTCTTACTTTCCTGTGGCTGTCTCTTACACTACGTGGTGTTCCTTCCCAAATTAGCTTCCGACCATAACCTCCCACTTCTAAACTGTAATTGTAGTTCCGAGCTTCTGTTTCATCCCCCATGAAACGCAGAAATGCCATGTACACTGGAGCCATTCCAAGCTGGAAAGCCTCAAAGTGAAGACAGAAGTATTGACCAAAGCAGTGAAAAACCTGGTTGTTGGATTCAAACCAAAAACAGAACCAAAGGAGAGGAACTTGGATAAGCATATGTGACAAATAAAGTATAAGAAGTCCTGACAAGTGTAGAGTGATGGAAGATTCGCAACTATTGATCTTGCAGAATAAAAGCCAAGCCATAGAATTTAGATTTCAGAACAAATTCTCAGTAAACCACTTCTTTTTTTTTTCCAGCATTCTCAGTAAACCACTTCAGAACACATTAATATGAATAATTGCCTTCTTAAGGAAAATATCAGGTAATCTATTGGTTTATATATTCCACAAACCAAACTGGACACTCTTAAGCAGCACGAATGAAACCTAACTCGAAACAAAAGCAAAAGTTAGCTCTCTTCATATAAAGCTTTATACCCGTGCGAACAAACTTCATAACATAAATTATCCTATGTGTATAGATAACTATGAAGCATGATTCATATGTGCTTACAGTTAACATCCATGTGGCATTTTCGACTTCACGAGGATTAGACTTGACATAACGATGGTTGAAAGTACACCCAGAATGCATATCCACCTTATGATCATCCCTCAGATGAGCAACTAGGAAAGGGATATCACCCATAATAGAACATTCTGATCCAGCATACGGACAATTATATGGCCTGAAGTTACATATAGTCTCATGTTTAAGCTTACTGTAATAAGGAAAAATTTCAGGACATCCAAGTGACATATATTTACACGGTAGTTCAAGTGATTCGGCTACTTTTTCCAGTGCCAAACAACGAATATCACCGAGCTCTTGTCTACAAGTTGGACAACGATTATGAACCCTGTTTTTACAGGTTGAGCATAAAGTATGTCCATTGTGACACTGCAGAGAAATCAAATCATTGTGTAAGTCTTGTTCCATAATTCTCTAAAGAGAGACAATCAAACCTTGAAGTGGGTATGCACAATCATGATTAAGGATTATTCTTGCAGACCAAATCATTTCTCAATAAATGAAATATGTTAAATAGAACAATATCAATGGAAGATCATTCATATACAACAGCACAAACCATGATAATTTATAAGCCATAAGCTGAATAAAACCCAATTCAAGTTCCAGTCATTCAAAGACAACTACTTCAACATCAAAACATCCAAATCAATGTATATGGTAATGTTAATTATCAGAACTCAAAAACCCTAAAATCAATAAACAAATCAAAGATCCATGGAAACAAAATCAGGAAACAAAGGATTGAAAAAAGAAGAAAACCTGATGAATTGGAGGGTACATAGAATTGGTACAGACAGGACATTCGAGAAGCTCATGAACACTAGTAGTGGTTGGAAGAAGACCAGGAGCAGCATTCACGTTGCTATTATTACTATGATGCTTCGAAACCGAAGCATAAGAATGGCGATCTTGTTGGATCTCTTCATCATCTGTCACATCTATGGTTGATGTACAGTCCATACTATCCAAATCCATTGAAAACCCACAAAAATTACCCGAATCTTCAATCGAAAATGAAGATCAAAATCGAATTGAAGAGACCAACGAAACAGGTCAACCCTCGTGAAGTGTGAATTTCAAAAAAAAGAGATGCTTTTCTTCATGAATTTGAGAGAGAGATTGCCGTTAAATGAACCGGAAACGATGATTTTAAATCGGACGGTCACGAAGACGGCTTTGATAGAGAGAATGTTATTGGAAATAAAAATTGAATTATAGGAAAATTCAGAAGAATTACTGGATAGGGAAAATAATCATTTAATAATAATTTATATGATCCTCTCTCACTCAATGATATCTTCGTTTTTAATTAAATGTTATAATAATATTGTTTCATAATTAATTACTAACAATGGGCCCTAATCCAGTAAAGATGGGCCTAAACATGCATATGATGCACATCATTGTTTTTTTTTTCTTAGATGTTTGTTTTCTGAATTGGAATGACAAATCTCGATCTAGTCAAATTCCTAAATCCTTATCAAGGTAGAAAAACAACATTTTGTGATCAAATTTAGATGAAAAATACATCAGTTGGATGGTAATACCATTTAGTGGTTTATTTAAATTACCAGACTGAAATAGTAGTGTGGCAGTCTATGTTTTTGGTTATTGTTTTTAATTTGGCAAATTACTGTAAATTGGGCAACCGGGTTCAGTTTTCCCAAATGCAAAGAAAATAAATGAAGAAGATTTTAGAATATAGCTTTTGGCTATGGATGAGCCATATAGATCTAATTATAGTAAGATTGACAAAAAAAAAAAAAAAAAAAAAAAAAAAAAAAAAAAAAAAAAAAAAAAAAAAAAAAAAAAAAAAAAAAAAAAAAAAAAAAAAAAAAAAAAAAAAAAAAAAAAAAAAAAAAAAAAAAAAAAAAAAAAAAAAAAAAAAAAAAAAAAAAAAAAAAAAAAAAAAAAAAAAAAAAAAAAAAAAAAAAAAAAAAAAAAAAAAAAAAAAAAAAAAAAAAAAAAAAAAAAAAAAAAAAAAAAAAAAAAAAAAAAAAAAAAAAAAAAAAAAAAAAAAAAAAAAAAAAAAAAAAAAAAAAAAAAAAAAAAAAAAAAAAAAAAAAAAAAAACTTCATGGAAAAACATTATTATCTTCGTTGTTACTTTAATGAAAACTTAAATTTTTGTATTTAGATAAGCTTAGAAGCATTGAAAATTGTGAAATCATAAGAGAAATAAGTAATGTTAATGCGATGTGGCTTGGGTTCAAAGCCACTTCAAAGAGCAATGATAATGTAAAAAGAACAATTTACTCTTCTTCATCTCAAGCAAACTCATAATCTAAAAATAATTTGTAATGTGAGTGATCGGTCTCATGAGTGATTATCCTTAAAAACACAACACATAAAAGAAAAAGCGAACAACAATCCAGCTTTCATGATCTGTCATCGCTTTTAGACAGAACATGTCAGTGTACACAATCCTCTTTCAGTTAGGTTTTGTCTGAGAAAAGCAAAAAGGCTTTACAGAATCTGAGACTTGACTTATGAACTATGTTTAAAGGCTTGGGCATTCGGGTACCGATCGGATCAGGTATTTCGGATTTCGAGTATTTAAGGTTTACTTATATAATATCCGTTCGAGTATTTTTGCAAGTTTGGATCAGGTTCGAGTATTTAATTTTAGGTTTGGGTAGTGTTCGGTTCTTATAAAATACTCTATTTCGGATCGGATTCGGTTCGAGTTCATATCAGGTTCGGATATCCACATATTTTTATTAGTTTTTTTTTTATAGAAACATATTAAAAAAAAAACTTAAAACAAGTTTCAAAAACCATAATTTAATATATAAAAAATTTGTATTTAGGTTATTTGGTTATTTTGATTCTAAAATGAATAATACATATAAATTTATAGGTAAAACTTTGAATATTCGGGTAATTCAATGTATATATAAATAATTATTTCTAAATATATTATATAATTCGAATATTTTGGGTACCTATTCGGATTTCGGGTTTTACCCGATCGAATTCCTATACCAATATTCTTATGATCCAAAACCCGTTCAGATATTTTACAAGTTTTGGTTTGGTTTCAGTTCGGATATTTCGGGTCAAGTTTGAGTCGAATTTCAGGTTTCGGGTATTATGCACAACAATAAAACTGTTTACATAGTTAAGCAGATCATGTTTGCATTAAAGAATCTGTATCTTTGAGTGTAAAGAAGTGAGCACTAAACCTTAAAGCCAAACATGTATCTTTGAGTGAAAAGAAATGAATACTAAAACTTACTATTTACAGAAGCAGAACATAAAATTTGGGTATGGGTCATTGTCTCTGGCCCATTCAAAGTTCGAGCTACGAATCAAGTCCAAACCCAAATGGATCACCGACTCAAAAAATGTACGATATCCCTATAGAAGGAGAGACGAATCGTCAGCAAAGAGCATGTATTGTTCACCTGGATTATTTCTTAGAATATTCGAGAACAACTGTATTGAACCGAGCTCGAAATTCATCTCTTTTACTTAATAAAATACACTAAAATTCGTCTCGTTATATTCTGATCGATATTTTTAGTTACTTAGCCTAAACGAAATCTTAAATTTATACCCAAAAATACTGCACAAAAGTACCGCACCGAAGCGAGTAGAAACAGATGATAACTTGATAGATTTTGAGAAAGATGGAGAGGACCAAGAGATAAATGTATGTTCTTCTTATCATCTGTCAATCTGCATTTCTATGACTCTGAGAGAGTACTTTAAACTCACCATGTGTTTGAGATTCACTAGATTGCTATTAAAAGTACTGGAAATTTGTTTCATGGTACATGATCTAGAAGATAACTGAGAGTTTAATTTAACACAAATTCAGAGGCAAATCTGCTTTCTTCATTACAGACTTACAGTTTAGTCCAGAAGCCAATGGCTCTCTTCATTCTGTTCGAGCTTGATTAAGAAGGTAAATGTTTCTGTAATGTAAAGTGTATGATTCGATTTGTTATAATAGTTATGTGGCACTGGTATTAGAGCTAAGTTGTATATTACTGTACTGATGATACAAAATTATGAGCAATATAAAACTAAATTGATTCTAGTAACGTGGACCCTCTTGGTCTAATTTGACAGGCTCTTTGAGAAAGATCCTTTTCATGTGAAGTGTACCTTGGTACATTTGGCTGCTGCCATGAAACTTGGTAATTCAAATGAGCTTTACCTATTTGCATATAAATTGGTGAAACACTATCCTTAAAGAAAGAGTGAACAACAACGATCCAACTTTCATGATCTGCAAACTGAACATGTCATTATACAATCCTCCTCTTTCTGTTTGGTTTTGTCTGAGAAAAGCAAAAAGACTTTGCAGAATCTGATACTTGACTTATGTAATGTTTCAACATAGGTTTCACAGCAAAATGAGATCAGTACTGAATCAGATTATCCATCAAAAGTGTATTAGCCAGCACTTGTCGTCCCATTGAGCGGGCTACAAAAATTCGTATGCTAATACTAAACCATAAGCCAGAAATAAGATTTTCTTACAATTTACAGAAGCAGAACTTCAAATGTCATCACAAACGAATAAACCAAAAGCAAAGTATTGAGAGAAACTACAAACTTACGACTTGTATGTTAGTAGTCGATGACTATGATGATCAGAGAACAACAACTTCGCATGAGCTAGAGAGTCTTGGAATGGTAAGAAGTTGTTTGAAGATTGCAGATTCTTTTTCTCTCTTCATGAGAGCATCCAAGCAGACAGTTAGTTTCTTAAGGTTTGGTGAGTTCTTAAGAAAGTAACTCAGTAGCTTCATCTCCATTGCTTCCCCGATCAGAGGTCTTTCTATATCAACATACTCTAGAGATGACAGTAAACATTGTGGTCCCGATAATATACTAATTCCCTCCTTCTCTGGATAGTAAGTAGATGCCTGAAAGTATACAATCGAACAAAAGTAACTGAGAATTTAATTCTTTCATCATTTGCACTATAATAGAAGAGCTTTAAGTAAACAATCCGAACCACGACAAGAGATTTTAGATTCGGACAGCTTTCAAGAAAGATTGGCAACATTTCCCATCTGTAGTTGATGAGCCTAACACACAAGAAAGATAGGCTATGGAATAAAGGTAGCTGTTCATATTTTGAGTAATGAAAGATGACCTGCAAAGAGAACAAAAAAACGTATGAGGAAATAGTTATAGACAGAGTTAAGCATTAACATAGTTTTACCTCAAGAGTTTTGGAAGTGATGGTCATATGTTTGACACAAGAGATTGCCTCAAGAAAACTTCGAATCATCTTTCCCTTCCGTAGATCGATTTCGAAGGTGTTTTCGAAACTCCAGTCAAAGACAGTATCGATATAGACCTCTACGAGAGAACTCGTATTACTTAGTATGAAACTTGCAAGGCAATCATCACCGAGCCTTAAATATTGAAGCTTAGGAGCATTGATTGTGACTACACGATCATATAGATCAAAAGTTCTGTCGGAAACATGAATGAATCGCAATAGAGACTGAGAGCACACACGTAAAACTTCAAGATAATCATAACCTACACTCATCTCTATATATAAGCTCTCAAGAACTGGACAGCCTGAGATGAGCGTTTCCAATTCCAAATCATTGGCAAAGTGAATCATGATTAGAGCCATAGCTTTGAGAGAAGGTAAAGAAACAAACTTGGGACAACCCAAGTTTACATAAGTAAGCTTTAAGGATACCAAGCTCTCACAAGTGTAAAGATTTGGAGACATCTGAATTTCCTCATAACAGTCCGAATGGTACAAAACTTGGAGATGTTTAACCTTCCGGTCGACAACAGTGTTGATCCAACGACTGACAAGACCATATTCATGATGATCATACTTATAGTATTTCAACTTAAACCTTTCCAAGTGTGACTCACTGTTGAAATCTAAGAAGGCATCAACAAAACTGGTGAATGTTTCGTAGTCCGGATAATCCCAATAGTCCAAGTCCAATGCTGGTACATATCTCCATAGATTTCTCCATGTTTTAGACAATACACTACTTTTAACCACATCTTTAGTAGGAAGATTCATGAGAATCTTACATAGCAAAGATTCTGGCAAAATGCTTAGCCAGTCAATTTTACTCGATCCTTCCACACTAACACGTTTCTTTTTATCTTCACTCATTTACTCTGCCAAACAAACACTAAACCCATAAAAGAAGTCCTCAATACATATATACGGATAACGAAATATATAAAATCTTAAGAACTTTGATCTTTTAGTTAGAACTCTTAAGCATTGGAAAATACAGAAAAAGGTTAGTGCTCCTTACTTGGCAAGCAGCACTGTGAAGATAAAACTCAATCTGTAAATGGAATCTGTGAAACAATCGTCTTCACCGTGATAAAGCTCAATCTGTAGATGTAATTCTCAAGATCATTGATGCTATCGTTTCAAAACCCTTGTGCTGAGATCATCTAAATTCCGTATCTTAAGGCTCTCCGCAATACTCGTTAAATGGGTTATTAGAATTGTACTTTATCAGTTAACCGGTTACTTTATTAGAATCAATTCCGGTTTAGCTATGGTTAATTTTAAATCATTTATTTTTTACTTTGTAATTGTCACTTCAAAAACCAATGATAATGTTAAAAAGAACAATTTACTCTTCTTCATCATCTCAAGCAAACTCATAACCTAAAAAAGAAAGTTATATCAGTCTCATGAGTGATTAGAAAAGCAAAAAGGCTCTACAGAATCTGAGAATTGACTTATGAGCTGTTTCTACATAGTTTTCACAGCTAAAGGATATCATGTTTGCATTAAAGGACCTGTATCTTTGCGTGAAAAGAAGTGAATACTAAACCTTAAGCTGAACATAAGAATTTCTTACGATTTACAGAAGCAGAACATCAGATGTCATCACAAGCGAACAAGCCAAAAGCAAAGTATTGACAGCAACTAATACCTTTGGACTTATATGTCAATAGTCGATGACAATGAGGATCAGAGAACAACAACTAGGCATGACCTAGAGAGTCTTGGAATGGTAAAGTTCTTCGATGATTGCAGATTTTTTGTGTGTCTCCAGGGAAGCATCAAAGCATACCGTTAGTTTCTTAAGGATTGCTGAGTTCTCAAGAAAGTAGCTCAGAAGCTTTATCTCTTTTGCTTTCCCTTTCACAGGTCTTTCTATATCAACATACTCTAAAGAAGACAGTAAACATCTTGGTCCCGATAAAAAAGTACGAATTCCTTCCATTTGTATCTTGTCACTAGATGCCTGAAGGTACAATCGAACAAAAGAAACTGACTATATAATTCTTTCACCATTTGCACTATAAAAGAAGAGATTTAAGTAAACAATCCTAACCACAACAAGAGATGTAAGGTTTGGACAGCTTTCAAGAAAGAGTGGCAACATTTCCCATCCGTAGTTGGCGAATTTAACACACAAGAAAGATAGGCTACGGAATAAGGGTAGCTGTTCATATCTTGAGTAATGATAGAAGACCTGCAAGGAGAACAAAAAAGCATATGAGGAAAAATTATAGTGGAATTAAGCATTAACATAGGTTTACCTCAAGAGTTTTGGAAGAAATGGTCATATCTTTGACACAAGAGATTCCTTCAAGAAAACTACCAATCATCTTTCTCTTTTGTAGATCATTTTCCAACTTGCTTTCGAAACTCCCCGCATTAAAGTTAGCATCGATATCAGCCTCTATGAGAGAGATCAGATTATTTAGTATGAAACTTGCAATGGCATGATCACCGAGCCTCAGATATTGAAGCCTAGGAGCATCAATTGCAACTACAAGATCATCTTTACCCCAAAAATTCGAAGGTCTGTTGGAAACATGAGTGAAGCTTAATAGAGACTGAGAGCACACACGTAAAACTTCAAGTAAATCAGCAAGATCACTCTCTATAAACAAGCTTTCAAGAACTGGGCAGTGTGAGATGAGCGTTTCTATTTCCAAATCATTCTCAAACAAAACTATAGTTAGATCCATAACTTTGAGAGAAGGTAAAGAAACAAACTTGGGACTACCCAAGCTCACATCAGTAAGCTTTAAGGATACCAAGCTCTCACAAGTGAAAAGATTTGGAGGCATCTTAATAGTATAATAACCGTAGTTCCAAACTTGGAGATCTTTAAGCCTCCGATCAGTTTTGATCCAACGAGTGACAATACCACTTTCATGAGAATTACCATTAACATGACGATACCCACGGTATTTCAACTTAAAACTTTCCAAGTTAAACTCACTGTTGAAACCCAAGAAAGAATCCACAAAACTGACGAATGTTTCGTGCTGTGGAAAATCCTCATCATCCAAGTCCAATGCTGGTACGTATCTCCATAAATTTCTCCATGTTTTAGACAAAACACTACATTTAACCACATCCTTGGTAGGAAGATTCATAAGAACCTTACATAACAATGATTCTGGCAAATTGCTTAGCCAGTCAACATGATTCTGCTTATCTTTGTTCATTTACTCTGCTTAGCAAACATTAAACCCATAAAAAAACATCTCAATACATAAGTTAGAACTCTAAGCATTGGAAAAATCAGAAGAACTTGGGCATTTACTCTTCCTAGCAAACATTAAACCCATAAGCAATCCTTAATACATAAATTCGGGAATCTAGGCATTGGAAAAATCAGAAAAAGATTAGTGCTTCTTACTTGGCAAGCAGCTATAGAAGGAATCTGGAATGAGCTCAACAATGGTCTTCACCGTGATTCAGCTCGATCTATAGATGTAATTCGAAATAGAATTGCTAGCTATCGTTTCCAAAACCCTCGTGCTACTTCTGCTATACTGAATCTTCTCTCTAGTCCCTCATGCCCCCCTGCTTGAAACCATAAAGAAGTCGCATATTTCGTTGGGCCAATTTTGATATTTAGATTTCTCGTGGGCTTAGGCCCAAACCTTTATGCAACACTCGTAATATGGGTTACTTTATTTGGGTTCAAAACTATGGATGTATTCCTTTGGTCACTTCAAAGAACAATGACAATGTAAAAAGAACAATTTACTCAATCTATTATTACTGAAACAACGATCCAGCTTTCATGATCTGTCAACGCTTTCAAACAGAGCATGTCATTATACACAATCCTCTTTCTGTTACTGTCTGAGAAAAGGAAAAAGCTTCAGATTCTGAGACTTGACTTAAGAACTGTTTCTTTTTCAGCCAAATGAGATCAGTACAGAATCTGTAGTTATTTATCGTATGTGCCTTAGCTATTTACTCATCTTTGCATCTAAGAATCAAAAAGACGTCCTTTATGGATCATAACTAGAAAGGTCATAGTGAAAGACTTTAGTTTTTGTTACCACTGATTAGCCGATGTTTCCCGGTGCTTCTCATCGTCACCATGACCCAATTGCTTCAACTTAGTACTACCTTTTAACCGGTTACCAATCAGTCTCTCGGATATTCTAGCTTTAGCCGTTGTTTTCTTACGCTGCCTAGAGGAAGAGGTCCGTTTCTTGTTTTGTCTTTCGGCGAAAACTCTATCAAACTCTTCATCGACAACAGCTGATCTAGATGTTGAAGCTATAGCAGCATCACGGAGAACTTCTTTGTTATGTTCTTTAACTTTAACCTTAACAAGCTTTGCTCTTTTCCTCGTCAGTTCTTTGTCTTCTTCCCAGATATTCTTCAGAGCCTGTTTTGCTATTTGCCTTGCTAATTGATTAGGATCAGAAACTGAAGTTGTTTCATCCATAGGCACGTCGTGGTTGATCCCTGTAGTTGAAGAAGTTGGGTTTTCACTCTCCTCTGATGGGGATTTCTGGATTATGGGGTTACCTTCATCATCCCGAGGTACAATGGGTCCGTGAAACGGACAGGTTCGCAGATCTCTTCTCTGGCAAAGACCACCTTTCTTTAGAGGTGCATGGCATGGAGGTATCTCTGTTATATCTTCTCTATAAACAGTTGCCTGAAGATTCAATTCTGCTATTTTATCAGCTGGAATTACAGCATCTTGATCCACCCTGCCCCAGTGGCTCTCGAGCTCTAAACCTCTATAGTTAGCTCGAACTTCCGCAGTTGAGTCCCAATTACTCAACTGTGACCCCCAATCTATCACAGGAGCTTCAGAAAATAGCTTATCCCTAAGAGAGCTTCCACTGCTACCAACTTTTTTAATATTTGGAGCTTTAGTGGACCTAGATTCTGATGTAGACCTATTTGCTTCACTTGATGATGGTAAGCACGAATCTGCACTGTGTTGGCTTCTCGTCACAGAAGCCACGTTCTTGAGGGAATCAGTTTTCTTAACTTTGCCATCATCTTCTTCCCAGATATCTTCTTCATCTTCTTTTGTATCTTCATCATTATGAGTATCAGTGACTCTTGAAATTGTAAAACCCGCTTCTTCATATTTCTTTTTAGTTGCCAATATGTTATTCCTAATATCAATTAAGTCTTTCAACATAGAATCTCTCGTTCTATTATCACTTACTTCAACCCTGATGAGAAGAGAGATCCCTTCTTGAACTGAGATCAGATGCTTTGTCACTAGAAGCTTGCACTGTTCCCTCAGTACATCAAACACAACTCTGTTCTCACGAGTTTCTTCGACCTTTTCTGATTGTTTCAGTGAATCAAGACGAATTTGCCTCAGATAAGAACACCGAATCTCCTCGAAATCTTCCTCATCTAAGATCGCAAGTGGAACACCATCATCCCCTCTCCATTGAACAATTTCCATACACTCCTTGATCTCCTTTATTGTTTCGTCAATAGCATCCTTTAAGACTCCAAAATTATCTCTCAAGAAATCAAACTTGTTTCGTAAAATCTCTTTTGTCATCATCTCCCTCTCCTGTCTCTCTCGTTGAAGTCTTGCAGCAGTTGCCTGCAAATCAGGGAACTTTAACTTGAGGGTATTCTTAAGGTAATCAAACCCAAGCCTAAGCTCCTTGTAATGTAACCCAAAAGACAAATTCCACTTCTCCAAAAACTCAATAGCCTTTGAACGCAGAATAGTGGCAATAGCCGGTGGTGCAGGAAGAGGCAGATTACTTCTAAACCCAATACTTGAACTCAACAGCTGATCAAGGTTCTGAATCATCAGAGTTCTAAAGAGCTTTGATCTCATGAAAAGCTCGTTGATTATTAGGAGCGTCAAATATCGAACCTGCCAAAGAAAATGAACCCACTTATAGAACATGTGAAAACGTAGTTCTTAATTTGCAGCTTTAGCAAATCAAACACGCACAAAGAACAACAACTCATAAGGACGAATCGACAATTCGAATAGGCGAAATGCTAAAACAAACCTGAGAGTGGTTATGTCCCATGAATTGCATTAGGGTTTTCGCACCGAGTCGGATCTCCGAATCAGAATACCGAACAATAGATTTAATCGCCTTTAGCATCCTCGGGTCAACTTCCTGCGCATCCGATTTCGTTGCTTTCTCTATCAACCCTATAACTTTCCCTCCGCCGTCATCTCTCCCTTCCATCGCCGGCAATCCAAAATTCAGATTTTTCCTTCTAATTTCCAATGAAGGCGAAATAAAATAAGAACCTAGAAAAAAAAAATCTGGTCAAATTTGTGTCGGTTTAGCATAGTCGGTTTACTTGGCCAACCGGAAACTACATAATTGCCCCTCATTTCACTGGGATTCGTCGGTTAAATCGGTTATCCCATACTTAAAATGACGAATTTACCCCACTCTTCTATGGAGGTCGTTTATATAGTTATGAAGTATTCCCTCCAAAATCACTCGATAAGTCGTAAAATCGAGAAAACAGAGAGAAGAAGATGAAGATGACGATGATGATGATGATGCAATACACTTTCTGGATTCTCCTGAGTTTTTCCATCTCAATTTCTGCTCTCTCCACGATTCCATCTCTTGGAGGTAAAAATTCATGGTGATTCTCTTATATTTTCCCGAGAAAAAATTGAATCAAACAATGCGTTTCTTGTTCTTCCTCTTAATCCAGGTCCGAGAATCGGAGTCAACTATGGCCGATACAGCTCAAATCTCGAAGGTAATAATCTTTGAATTGAATCTTTGACTTGTTCATTATCTTCTTCACTTTGTCGCTTGTTTTCCAGTTCCACAAATCGGAATCAACTATGGTCGTTACGGCTCAAATCTTCCACCACCAGAAGCATTACCTTCACTAATCACCTCTCTATCAATCAAACATGTCAAAACCTTTGACTTAGATCCAAAAATCACCAAAGCCTTCGCCAACACTGGAATCACTCTCTCCCTTTGTATCCCCAATGACAAGATCCCAATTCTAGCCACCAATTTCTCAGAAGCTGAATCAATCATCAGAAATTTCATCTTACCTTACCACAAGAACACAATCATCAAATCCATCTCCGTAGGAAACGAAGTCTCATTACTCCCGCAATTCTCCAGTCACTTAGTTTCAGCTATGTTGAATGTTCATCGAGCAATCACAATGTACCGATTTCAAAAGAAGATCAAAGTAACGACCACACATTCCTTAGCAATACTTTCCAGAAGATTCCCTCCTTCAACAGCGATTTTCCATAAATCAATCGCTGATTCGGTTATGAAACCACTCATAAGGTTTCTTCAGCTAACAAATTCACCTCTAATGGTGAATGTTTACCCATACCTCGCTTACAAACAATCATTCCCTTCGATTCCACTCGATTTCGCTTTGTTTCCGCCGATGAACAGTCCCAAACGCCGGAAATACACAGATCCGTACAGTGGAGTTACATACAACAATCTGTTCGACATAATGTTGGATTCTGTGGACTCCGCCGTGAAATCCTTAGGATTACCTAAAATTCCGGTGGTTGTATCGGAGATTGGATGGCCAACGAGTGGAGATCCCGGCGAAGTAGCAGCTAGTTTGGAGAACGCAAGGGTTTTTAACCAACGACTGATTGAGCATCTGAGAAGAAGATGGAATAAGGTTCCTGTGTACATATTTGCTCTGTTCGACGAAGATCAGAAAACTGGAGACGCCGTAGAAAGACACTGGGGATTACTGTATGGTAATGGAACGAAGAAATATGATCTGAAAATCTCGCCGTCGAATTGAAGAAGATGACGAAATGGGTTACGAATTGGGCTTTTTACGTATATGGGCCTTTTTGTTTTGTTATGGGCCTAAAGGCCTTATTGTAAACATGTTATAAACCCACCGGATTTTTAGTGAATAAAAAATTGTTTTGAGTAGTGATAATTGAGTCGTATTTTTCGTCTTTGTTTGTCCGATATGTCACGTGCAAGAGGATAGATTCGTGGACTAGGAGTCAGATTTGTAATATCTAAACTAACATGACATTTGTCCTGGAATAAATCGGAAATCCAAATTGTCACTATGTCACAGAAAGTTGTCTTTAAATTATTTGATTTTTTATTTTTGCCAACAAATTATTTGATTTGATAGTTTTGAATGCATCAACAAAAGAAAAAACTACTAAAGATTTATTTTTTCCTTAAAGCTTTTTTTTTTAAAAAAAAAAGCAAAACTATAAATTCATAGGTCTTTGTTGTTTTCTTTGTCCCAAATCGATTTCAGAAAGTCGGTATATTTGTTCCACGTAATATTGTTAAAAATTTAGCATAAATTCAAATTGATCAGGTACAAAACAGTCGATAAAAGTATTATAATACTTATTTAAGATTATCTTTTTAGAAAAATTTAGCTGTAGATCAGATATTATTGATCTAACATATTAAAAAACTATAAACTCTCCATATTATATATATATATCTAAATAGTTAAATATTCATTACTATATTTTCAAAAAATTGTATTTATCCTATACAATATTGTTATAAATTTAAAAAATTGATTAAGATAACTCTTATCAATCAAATTGTTAAAAAAATTACAAACTAAAATATTGTTGCAAGTGATATTAATTATAGTGGTATGTGGTAAGTTTAGTAAATACAAGCGTACTTATATATTTTGAAATCGAACTCTGCTATATGCATTATGCAGAAATTTGGTTAATAAGTCAGTTAGAAACTAAAATGTTGTTAACAAGAAATAGATAACAATCTAGAAGGGTTTGTATAATTGAGAAGTGGAGCATAAAATGAGTGATCACATGAATCCACTAAATACGCCAAAAAGGTTCGTGAGTGATAGGAGATATTTGCGGAGGAAAGAGTGGAAATTGAGTTTGGTATAATGAGATCACACTGGTGCCTTCTTCGGTGGTTGCATTATTCTTGACCATATTTTGGTCCCACTTGCCACACTTTGTCTCTGTATCCTTGTTGAGGATGTTTTTTCAATTTCCTTATTTTTGTAATTGATTATTTAAATAGTGACTGATTTGTTACTTACTCTTTAAGATATTATTAAGATTTTATCCGTGGTATAGCGTAAGACTTGATTATTTTTTCAACCTATATTCTTAGATCTGTTCAATTCATATAGAGATTTACGAAGATGACAAACGAGAGCTTTTTTTCCGTTTCCTGGTAGTCAGGAGGAGGTTGCATAGCATATTGTTGATATTTTGAATATTATTTTCAAAATGATGTTCTATTGGCCTAAAACTCGAACATAATTCAACCCGAATAAGAAGAATCTAATCCAAATCAAACATGAGAAAACACTGTATAAGTCCTAATCCTATATATTTTTTTAAAAAAAAACTGACGCAAACTCGATATGGAACTATTCAAGAATCAAATTTTGTTGTAGTTTTGTAAGATTTTTAAAAAATTTGAATTTTTATATAAAAATATTCGGATCCGAACTCGATCTATATAGTACCAAACTATATTCGAAAAATTAAATATCCGAATATTTCTTAAACCAAAATACTAAATTAGATGAAACGAATCTGACAAAATATTCGAATCCAATACAAACCTGAACCGGAATCGAATCAATAACTGAATTTGTAACTGAAATGTTTTTTTATTAAATTTTAAATTTTTTTATAATATTTCTATTAAATTTGATTTTTTATATAAAAATCTATAACAAAACTATTTTGAATCTATTTTTAAGGGTTGTTATAAACTTTAGATTAATTTTATCATATATTTTATAAATTTAATATATAAGATATATGTTGTCTTCATTTGTCAAAATAGAGACACCTTCAAAACACACATAAAACCAAAAATTGCTATCTCTCACTCACATGCACACCCAAAACATACGTCCACCTTACATTAATGATACGACGTGTCATTTACTACGTTCCTTCGTTTAAGAAAAATCGAGATGCATTGAACCTATATGTGTATCTCATGAGTCCAAAAAATGATTATTAGGGGATATAATTTAATAGCTAGTAATCCATATAACTTTTGCCGATCTAGTGCTTAAGCAATATTAGAAGATTCATATTAATTAATTCATTCCAAAACTAAACAATTCACTAGAAATTCCTAATACATAATTGTTGATTACTTGGTTTGTGTCTCAAACTTTTGACAAAGTGGTATACAGTTGGAAAAGTTGCCCAACATTGTCGTTTGCCTACAGATCCATTACTCTACACTTTTATTTGACATTAGAGCAAAAAGATTCAAGACCACGATAATATGTTGTTTGAGCTCGAATATCTTTTATATCACATTTGCATAAATGACACTTCAAAGCAAATTTACATGGCTTCTTTTGGAATACAAGTAAACTTGAATTCAGAAAAATGATAATATGTTATTGTGATCGAACCATCTGCATTATAAAAAAAATCTAGTGTGTTTCTAATAATTACATTTTATTTTATTTTTGTTAATAATTAGATCGATAAAGTTTAATATATTACCTAAAATATACTTATAATTGAAAAGGACTTGAACTTCTAATATCGAAATCATTTACTGAGTTATTATGATCACTAAAATGAGAAAAACTCGCTTAATGATTTCATTTTTTTTGTCAATAACAATATCAATATAAATCACAAAAGTTGACCCATTAACCAAATTTCTACATAAATCTCATAAATAATATGATTCGATCCTTAATTATACATATATTACTAGCCACTCGCCAATTTGCGCTAAATGATTTCATTTTGCTATAAGAATTTTCAAAGGTACATTTTGAATTCACTTTTCTTTGACTTTAATTGAGGGTAAGAAAGTACAATAATAATAAAAAGAAAATTCTATCTTGGGATCTTCATTAATAATGACTTATGAAAAAGCTTTGATGAATTGATGATAATGACAACAATATTTTAGATAAATTGATTTTTTTATCTCCCAAAAAAACTTGGGGGTAAATTAGTCAAATCTAACACGCGCGAGTCAAAAACCCGACCCGTGACCCGACTAAGTCATAAGCAACCCGGAAACCTTGTTGTTGTATATTTCCAATTATCGACAAACTACCTGCCGTTCCGGCGAACGCAAAACAAAATCGTCCTTGAGTATTCACCGGAACTAGATAATTACTCGCCGGAAGTGAAACCTCTCCACCTGTAAAATGAAATACCACCGTCGGAACCTTAACCGTCGTCATTCCGTTGAGATCGAAACATGTATCGAACAATGAATACGACGGTGCTCGTTTCAGCTTCGTCGCTCCAAGTCTAAACGCATCTCTAAGCGCCACGTAAGCAGATTGCGTCAATCGAGTAACCGATGTACCGGAATCGATAATCACTCCGCCGTTTCCGGTTGCGTCAAGCTTGAATTGCGATTCCGAAACGCCGGGAACGCGTGAACCGCCAACGCTAATTCCTAAAAGCTGTAAGTAATAAAACGTATCGAGTTTGGGGTTTGTTAATAACGGCGTGAAAACGGCGGTTTTCGGAACGGCGTTATCTCCGAAAATGATAGTTGACGGCGGTTTAGAAGCGGAACCAGAACTTGTACGGTCAACTAAACAGTAAGAGAATTTTCCGTTATAACGGTTTTTTGTTTGTGACGGAAACGATAATCCACCACGGCCCAAGCCCAATAGCCCAGCAGCACCAACAAACAAGCCTTCGTTATCATGACCACATCCTAACGCGACGTGATCTACACGCGCTCCACGAAACGACAACGTTTCGGTAGAGAAATCTCCTAAAGTGAATGAACCATCACCATACGAGACTTGATACATACAAGTCTTACTTCTCCGGCTAACACATTCCGATGCTTCGTCTAATCTCCGGCAAAGACGAGATCCACAAGGAACAGTAGCGTAAGTTTTGGATTTAGCCGGGTTAAAAACCGGGTCGGATTGTTTATAACAAGCTTTACAAGGATCACATTGAAGCCAAACGACGTCGCTTCCTGTGTCGAGAACCATGTAAACATTAGTCGCCGGAGTTCCAACACCTAACCGCATAAAGTACTCTCCACTTCCTTGTGAGAGACCGGAGATAACAGCACCGCTTAATCCACCGGCGGCGCGTGGAGTTCGTTTCGTGACATTTGTGGACTTCGCGGCGAGGTTGAGTAAAGATTCGACACGAAGTGAGTCTCGTTTGAGACGGATATTGAAGAGTTCTGATGGAGATGCATCGGAGAAGGAAGAGAGAGCATCTATATGTGATAAATGGACCGAGAGTGAAGTTTCGGATTCGATTTGACCGATTTGGTATTCAGATTCAGGCCATGAGAGAGTTGCAGGTGAAGGAAGAGTGGTGACGATAAGAGTTTGGTACTCAGAAGAAGAGGATGTGGTGGTGAAGAAGAGAACAGTGAAGATCGAGAAGATGAGGGTATTTAAGACTTTTCGCTCCATTGGAAAAAAATGAATGTGAGGATTTTTAAGTATTGTCTGTCACATGGATCTTTATATAGAGAGTATAGTTTGTGTTTCAGACCAAAGTGTGAAACTGAAACAGCTTAGTTTACTTTAATTATGAACTGAATTTTCTTTTTCTTTTTTCTTTTTCTTTTTGCGAGTAAAATAGTCATCACCAAAATTATTGACTTTATTTGACATTTTTTAATGAGGTATCCAAATTTATTGTGTTAATAGTGCAAAATGGTTCCATGGTCTAGTGGTTAGGACATTGGACTCTGAATCCAGTAACCCGAGTTCAAGTCTCGGTGGAACCTTTACTTCAAATTTCAGATTTACAATTTTTATTTGGGCTTTATCTTTAGCCCATATTCATTTTTATATATGGGCTTGAGGCCTAACTAAATTGTCTAAGAGGGCTATAAGAAGTCCTGTAAAGCATTTGAGTAATCCAATAAAAAATTTTAACTTTATCCATAATCAAAGAAAAAAATTAATAAATGGTTATGTGGGCTTGTTGGAATTATACTCAAAGCCCAACATATTTCCTTGTAGCTGGCTCATTGGGTTGTAAAATGTGGAGTACATAGACAAACAATTTGGTAATTAGTGGACTATGTTGGAAGAATATAGAAACTATAGAGATACAATTATTATTGGGCTTGTATTATTTTTAAAGAACATTTAATAAAAGAAAGCCACCTTTTTTATGGCTAAAAATAGTCATGGAAATTGTTGTTATCAACTTAATTATGTTATTTGTTCTACGATAATTCGATTTTAGAGAGTTGTGTAGTTTTTATATAATATTATTCGGGATTTGAAAAAAATTTAAACTATTCCCTCCATTTCTTTTTATAAGTTGTTTTGTTTAAAATGTATATCTATTAAAAAAAATTTTGCTTTTTGTTTTTTTAATAAAAAGTTCATTACTTTATCTCAACATTTAATTAAAAAAAAAGAAAAATAATTATTTAAATAAAAAATTAGTTTAATTTAACTTTTAGTTTACTTTTTGTCTTGGTTTTATAAAACAACTTATATTTTAAAACAAAAAAAACCTTCTAAAACAACTTATATTATGAAATAAGTATTAATCAAGTATTATTGATTTAATTATTAACAATGTAAAAATAATAATAACACCATAAAAATTAAACTCAAAATTATTAATTTTGAGTGCTACATTGATGATTTTCAAATTAAAACATGTTTGAAGTTTAATTTATAAATACTAAAAACTAGTATGAAAAAGAGAAGTAGGTGGCAAGCATGGTTCCATTATTGATTTTTTTTTGCCAACTTTTAAAACTCTACAAAATAATAAAGTGTGAAAAAAATTAAAGAGATGAAGATTATATAGGTAATGAGGGAAATGGGAATGGGGAAGATGAAGACAAAAGTCCCCATCTACTAATCTAGTCTAGTTTATATATTAATTACACCTAATTTTCTCCATTTCTCATTCTCTTATCTCAATTATTCTCATTTCTTAGCTCTTTAGCTTCTTTAATTCATCCTCTATTGGTCCCTACCATCCATCTCTCAATAATTGTTATTCTTTTCTAAATTAATCCCCTTTTAATTTCTTTGACATAATTTTTATATGGCATTTCCTATAATATAAAATGTCAGGAAAAAAGAATTTAATCTTTACAACTTTTTTCTATCAGAATTCGAATACAGAAAACCGCATAACTTCATAAAAAAAAGTTTAAAATTTAGAGTTTATGTTTGTCAATTCGACTATATATATATAGGTTTTTTCTTTCCATATTAATCCCTTCCTTTTCATTTCATTGACATAGTTCATATAGTATTTTATTGACTGTATTTATCGTCATTTTTAAGGTGCTTTTTACGAGACTTTAACTCTACCGAATTACATAGTTCTACATAACAAAATTTAATGCGGGTCTAGATCTAAATGTTTTGATAGATAAAAACAGTGTGCTGGTTGGTTGTTCATGGACTGTCCAGATCCTCCCTTTCTTCCGAAGAAAGAGAAGAAAAAAGAGCTTTTTCGATAGAGAGAGTATTAGTTATGAATCCGACTTTTTCGATATAATTATTGAAATATACATATGTAAATTGTTAGGTTGATATATATCATAAACTTTAGACCTTAAATGAAAGACTTATGGAGAAGGAGAAGATGATGCAGGGACAAATAATGGGGAAGGAAGAGAGATTGAGGCCCATCTTCACAGTCTGATCAATATAGAGAGATCATGTGATTTTTCTATCTCTATGGTCCCCTCTTCTCTTATAAGAACTATTATTTCACTTTTTTCACATCTATCTAGATCTGAATCTATCATTATTGTCACCTCAAAATATTTTACACTCTGTAATTAAATATCAAGAATTAAAACATATACATATATGTCTATGGTTGTGGACTTTGGCTGTTCTTTATTTTCCGTTTATAATTATAATAAATTGATCGATCAATGGCTTTGTCTAACTTGTGATGTCACTTTTACATTTGTTTAGCTGTATAAAAACTGAAAACAATAAATATATTTGACATTCTTTGAAGTTATTTTCGGTCATTTTCTTAACAATTATATCGATAAAATCCGATTTATAGATAAAGCTTTGTTATATGGAGAAACATGAATATTTGAAATGGAATTTCGGTAAAAAAAAATTGCAAAAATAATCAATTAATTGACCAAGACATTTCCTCTTTCCAACAATTTTTAACACGTAGTTTTTTTTGTCAACTAAAATTCATTAATTAATAAAGTATGGAGGCGCAAACATATCTACAAAAGAGTGATCACGAGCAAATTCTATAATATGTCGGACCAAATAATCAGCTATAGAATTTGAAAATGAGGGGTTAAATTAATTGAAAACACAACAAAAAAACTCTTAAACTTCGTGAAGTCTTTTATCTACGTTCGACCATCTAATTTATCGATGGTTGGAAGTTAAATCTGATCTCCTTCTATAGGTCACAAGTTGCATCTCTTCTATGTAAAGCAAAAACACTGGTCAATTTTCAGGGTTCGGCACAATTTTTATAATTTCCGTACTGTCGATTGCAAATTCAAATTGATGCTGAGTAGTAATAATATGTGGTTCTTCTTTTCTTTGAAAATGTTTTGTGTTAAATATTGTAATCTTGGACAATAAAATAAAATGGACTAGAGATCTGATTTGATTTCGGGTAATATTATGCCACGATTAGGTTAGGTTAAAAAAAAAAGAGAGGGAGAGAGACAGGCTGTGGAAGAAAATCTTTGATCCAGCTATATTAATTGTTTTCTTTTCGTTTTTAAATTTACAAAAATATCAATCTTTGGTCCAAAACATTTTTGGTAAAAAGTCGAATTGATTTATTGGTCAAATAATTATGTCATTTTACTTGGTACAGATGACAAATACAATAAAGAAGATTATGTCTCACGATTTTGAATGTCATATAATATACACGACTGGTGAACTTGTACATGCAATATCGAACTTATTAATACAAAAATTAACAATAAACGAGAATTAGAAAAAACATAGTGGAGATATGTTGTTCTAATTCTAACCAGTTGTTTTGGTATAGAGATGAGTGTTTTTAAGCAGCCACATCTTATATATTTTAACTATTCTAGGGAAAATACGAAAAAAAAATTTAATTTATACTATGTTAAAATTTTAAAGGGATCCAAAAAAAGTTCTAGTAAAATATAATTTTAAAGTGTCTAAAATTTGTCAAAAAAACAGATATCCCAATTGACTTGTCCTTGATTTAGTTTGACATCAAGTAGTGAGTTCGAATTCTGCTTCATTGGAGTTTTTGGTAGTAGTTGTGACTCCCGATATTTAGGAATAAGTCACTTTTCCTCCCCAATCGCAAATGACTTATTTTTGTTCTGTTCACTAGTTCTAATATGAATAATTTGGTTATGGATCGAGATTTGTTGATCTAATTAGTCCTAGAAAAAATGAATAAGGTTGACAAAAGAAAAAAAAAGTACCCAAAATTTTTAAGAGGTCAAAAATTTAGTTATTAACAAGGTTAGATTAATTGTTTTGGTCTTTTTACCTTCAATCGATGCTCTCTTATTATAATTTTTTTTCGTATTATAAAAAAAGTTGGGCATTTTGAACTATGAATTCTAGGTAAATGTCTATATTAACGCATGACAGAGACGAATCTGTTTTTGGTTAAAACAAACATAGTTTTGGATAATTTAACATCGCATAATTCACACAATCTTGGAGAACAACAATTTACATCGCAAATGATCAATTAGAGAGCCAATATAAAACTAAAATCTCTTATTGGACTAAGAGGTTATACATAAAAGAATATATATATATATATATATACATTTGTCAATTTTACTATAATTAGATCGACGAAGCTCGATCCATAGCCAAAGTCCATATCTTAAAATCTCTTTTATTTATTTTTATTGCATCTTTCCTCGGGTGTCCAAAGATTTGTAAAATGGTCGCAACCACTGGACTATTTATCTCTGACCAAGAAAATATATTTTATATAAAGAAAAAAAAAAGTACGAAGTCTTTTAAATTTTGTTAGTAATAATTAAATAAATGAATCCTAAAAATAAAAGATTATTCCCAGATGGGAGCTTGACCTAACCGGTTAAGTGGGAGTGAAGTAGGTTGAAAGTGACCCTTTGGGAGTGTACGGATGATTTCCTTTTAAATTACCAAAATACCCTTTAATAATTGGTAATTTCTACTTCAGATTTGTGGTCAATGATATGATTACACCATTTCAATTTACTTTTAAATTATATAATTTATATGAAAATCTATATGACATCTTGTGAAATGAAACAAAAAAACCTTTAAAATATTATATAACTTGGAGTAGAGAAAGTATTTTGTAATAGTATCAATACATATATGCTTTTCTCATATTTTTTTGTCAATAACTAATATCATTTGATCAACAACGACCCAATCTATAGTCTAAGTTTTCTAATTGGAGATAAGTAAGATTCAAACTCATCACCTAGTGTCTAACTAAATCAGGATCAAGCCAACTAAACCACATATTTTTTGTTATTTTTTTAAAATAGTTAAATATTCATATATACGATTTTCAATATTGAAATTCGATTAAAATTATGGTTGTGTGATATATTTAATTATTTTTTGTTGTTAAAACTCATTTGTTGTTATAGAGAATGAAACCAATGTTGGTGACACAAAATCTATAAATGAATTTAGTTTTAGAAAATCCACTAATATTGTAAGTCAGAAAACCAACTTTATAATTTAAGTTATATATCAATACTTACTTATCTTTAGTGACAACAAAAATCATAACTATATACACTAAAAACAAATAATATGTATACCATTCTACAAAATTAGTGATCATAAAGACAAAAGAAAACGTAATCATTTAGACCAAACTAAACAAAGTTAGAAAATACTTAACAACAAACAAAAAAATAAAGTTTAAATATACACTCATGTTTTTTTTTGTATAAAGGTTTTACAAATATACACTCATGTATATCTACGATTATGTAAATAGATTACACGTCTTCGTAATTTTTATTTCGTTATATATATATATATATATGCAATATATTACAAAATCAAATTCTTATAGCATGCAATAAACAAGTTTTGCAACATATATTATTATTGTTATTATTATCTTTAATAGAATAAACGGATCGGATGCATCGCATCAAGAGCTTTTGAATTCATTAATAATTAACATAATTGACTATACGAAGATAATCATATTTTAATAAATCAGAATTATTGATCATTAACTAACTTATACAGTTTTGATGAGAACTCTCTTATGACCCTTCAAGATGTGGGAAGAGCCGTTTTTATGATTTAAACACATCTTTTTCAACATTGAGATACATCTAGTCGATTCATTAGCCAAATTTCTATATAATATAAGTAGCAAAACTTGATTACTCGATATACAAATGTGCATGCTTTAATGAATTCAAACACATCTTAATTTACTTTGTTATATAATTATAATATCAAAATAAATATACTAAGGATATCATCATATCTAAAAAGATTACAATATGAGTGCGGAATAATAATTTATGTTTAATTTTAACACTTGTTTATAAATCTAATAAAACCTATATGTTAGGGTATATTAAAATAATTACCCCTAAAATGCTCCACCCAAAAAAATAAAGCAACACATATATAATTATTTTTCTCCATATATAAAATTTTCATATAATTTTACGTATATTTAATATTCTTAAATCATAATGGTATACAGAGATGATTGATGTGTACGGTCAATAGTAAAATTGTACAAAAGTATTAAAATAATTTTTGTATGCAGAAACTTTGAAAATTGAATTATTGCAAGGTGGAAAATCTATAAAAGACGTTGAAACATAAAATCTTCATTTTTTACTATGTTCAAGAATTATGAGCTTATTTAATTACTCATCTTTATCAAATTAGATAATATTTAAGATTGTACACATAGATTAATAAATAAGGAATTACTAAAAATGCTTATTTTGAAATATCCCTTTTCAAAACATATCCCGTAATGACTATTTTTCTCTCCCAATTTTCAAAGGAAATTGTATGTTTTGAAAATGGTACATGCCAATAAATGTATTTTTGAAAATCATTATTTTTTTATTATCAGTTAAAAATATTACTTTCACTTATTTTATAAAAATCAACCAATTAAAAATGAATTTACAATATACAAATAGTCAAAACATAAATTAAAATGTAATTAAATTTGTATTAGAAGTTGAAAAATCAAATAATTTGGTATGATTTTTTCCTAAAATGTAATTTGATTTGAAAGAAAATGAATATTAATTTTTTAATTTTATTTTAGGCATTCAAATTATAAAATTGACCATTTTGTTCATTCATATAGATTTTCGTTTATGATTTCCATAATCGTTTTAAATAGTTTATATAATTTTTTATTAAAAAAATAATTAAAGAAATTTTCAAGCAACAACTAATATATACAAACTTTTTTAGTTTGGTGGTTAAAAACGGTCTACTAATAACTTGGAATCAGATGTTCAATTTTTCTTAACTACTAATGATTAATAAAGAAAGATTTTAGAGAATAAAGTTTAGCCTACAAATTGGATCTGTCGATCTAATACCAAACTGTAATACGTTTGTTTTAATTGGTAACAATGTCATAGGAACCATGGTGGTATTTTCCACAAATTTATCGTTCTTTTTGTACAATACAACAAATGAGTATCGTTTGATTAGTTCAAATATTTATATATTTAAATAATAAGAATATTCATTTATCCTTGTGTTAATGACGTGTCGACTATGACTAAACAAGTGATTAACTATATTATCATATTAATTAATGGAAATAAAACAGTAATTAAGAAGAATAAAACAATATTTTAGAGTTTTTTGTGTAATGGATTCCACTATCACCACTAAGTCTTTTTTTAATAATAATAATTAACTAATGTATCGTTATTTATTCCCATTCTTGGGTCCATATTCACTTTGAACGATCATATATATTCCTAATCATATTTATTTAATTTTGTTATTGGAACCTTTATGTTTAAATATTTTCAACTTGAGAGAATATTCGTAGTAGCTAATTATATTAGTCACTGACTTTATATTTAAAATAAAATAGATTCAAAACTTTTATTAATTTTAAAAATTTGGCACCATTTTTGGTAGCTGTATCATATCTATATACAAAGCATGAAATCCCATGCAGAATAAAAATCGTTGTGAATGTTAATTTATTTTCGTTAAATATATTATTTTATGGTAAATTAAACTTCTTACCTTGCTTAAAGTATTTTTGTTTTTTGTTTTTTTTTCTTTAAATTTAATAATTGGTGGTGAAATTCGTTTCTTTCAAATCTTCTCAACGCGTTGCAAGGATTTGTCCATACAATATATTCTAATTTTCTATTAAGATGGAGTTAAAAATTATTTCTTCCCACAAGATTCATGTTTATCAAAATTTAAGTGAACTAAGTGAAGTTATATTATGATTCTTGTCCCTTTTGTTGTTGTATAATTCACATAAATTAATCAATGGTGCTTAAATAATGGATTTGTGTTTTTTTCAAACATCGGAGCATAATTGGCAAACGTATTAACCAAATTTTTTATATAATATAAGCAGTAGAGCTAGACTGTCTCTAGGGAGTGGCAACATAAGTATTTGCCTAGGGTGGATGTATTAAAAGGATTCAAATTTTTTTTTTCAATTGTAAAAATATGAAAATTGAATAAAAGGGCCCCCCAAAATATTTTAAACCTTGTTAATAATAGAATAATAAGACCCAAATATAATAAAAAATACTAAAGTTTTCTTCTTAACATATTTAATCACTAAATATTGAATCCTTTTAAATTTTTGGACCCTTTAAAATTATATTTTACTAACTATTTTTTAAGTCCTTTAAAATATAGTACATATAAAGATTTATTTTTGTATTTTGCCTAAAGTATTTAAAAAGTATAAGACGGGGCTGAGTGAAACTAGATCTCTAGATGTGCAAATGCAGATATCTTTAGTGACCAAAGCCACCTACTAATGGATTTGTGTTTCATGATGCAAAAATACACTATTTCGTAGGTTCAATGGTTAAGAAATTCAAATCACTTTCTTAACTATAAAATATTAATATTTTTATTAAAATTTTATTTTTTATTAAAATTTTACAAGTTAATGTCCAATCAAAAAGGACATTTTGTTATTTAAGAAACTCAGTTTTTTGTTTTTTTACTTAAGAACCCTATTTCATCATTTCTCTTACTTTTATATATTTTTTTATGCAATAAGAGAAGAATTATTGTTTTGATAATATGTTGTAACTTGTAAAGATACGTGACAATACACTCAAAAGTTTCTAGGTTGATCTTAAGCTATAATAAGACTTGAAAATCCAATAATTTTAGTAGGAGTGTTGGTAAAATTTGAATATATTTTTTATCTCACAATTAAATCGGTAAAGTCCGATTAATAATCTAAATTTATTCACTAAAATTTTAAACAAACGTGAGGATTAAGCGACTCCAATTTTTTAAAATTGAACTCTAGTAAACAACAAAGTTTGATTTAACCAATTAACCAAAAGCATTTACTAAATGTAAAATCAACTTATACAAAAAAATAACTTTTTTCTATGTTTATACTTGTTGGAAAAAAAATAAGAAAACACAAGATTTTTTTTTCTTTTTGTAGATTTGGAGGTTCGAATCTTAGGTCTATACGTTTTCTAAAGGATCGAAGAGTCTATGTAAAAGTCCTAGTAGCCTAACTAGGAGAAGTAGTTTTTACCTTTCAGTAGAACTCACAGTAGAGAAACAATACATTTTAACATTCCGGCTTCCGGTACAAGTACCACTAGACCATTTTAGTTGGGTTAGAGCAACTGTAATGGGATACCAAAAACCTAAATTTGGTGTGAAATGCATTCCAATGAGACACCAAACTTGGTGTAATTGCTATAGTAATACACCAAATTTGGCGTAATACTATTCATCCCACTAAAACTTAAAATATTATTATTTCTTTCTTTTCTATTTACTTATATATTTTAAATAATACCAAATTTAGTTTTACATTATGAATATAACTTAAAGTTATCCACATCAAATATTATAATTAATATAAATTTTAAATTAGTTATAAAAAAACTATAATTACAACGAAAATTTTAATTGGAGTTATATTGAAAAATTTAATTAATCAAATAAAATTATTGACTGTAGTTAAAATTTTATGCAATTAAAATTATTTTAATTAATTTAATACTTGATTGTGTACAAAATACTAGTTCATAAGTAGATTTTGATTTATATTAAAAATACAAATAAAATTTCAACTAAAACATTAAAAATATAACATTCAGAATACAAATTAAATTAATATGGTATATGTCATATATGTATCTTATATACTTTATAAGCTATTTAGTGCAAATTTCTACAATTAATAATTAATTAGTTATGATAATAATTTATATTTATACAATTTATTTAAAGGTTAAATTTTTTATTTAATAATATAATAATAGAGAATAATATTTTTAGTGTAATATTTGGTGTCGTGGTTGGAGTTGAAAAAAAAGTAAGACACCAAAACACTAAACTTGGTGTAATTTCAATACCAAAAATGGTGTTACCATTGGAGTTGCTCTAAACACAAAAGTTATATAATTTTGTGTGATCTTAGTTTTAGGTAATAATTTTTATTTATATCAATAATTGAAACGACGGAATCCAATTCATAGTTTATACTATACCCTAAAATATCTATTTAATTCTTTTTTAGTTAATAAAATTAGAATTTGATTTATAATTTAGATTTTAATCCATAATTGTTAAAACAATGTTTTACCTATGTAATTGAGCAATTTTAGTAGGACAAGTCAGCATTTGACACGTGTCGATCACGAATACGACCTAACAGCGTGGCAATTTCCATAGTCTGACGTGTCCATATGGGACCACTCTCTCCTCCGACACTTCGGCATGGCTTTTGATTAAACTTTATATCTCTCTCCATCTCACTCTCAGCGCGTGTCTCCCACTCTCTCCTTCCCCAGTTGATTTTCCCTACCAACCTTAAATATTATGGTCCTTGCTATCTAACAATTTTATATTTATTCAATTAATCATTTAATTTAAACTTTTGTTTTATTTAATGTAAATATAGCGCGTGAAGAAAAAAGAGCACAAATGCAACGCGCGTAACTCAGAACTGATAAGGCACGTGCCAACATAACTCGCACAGTTCTCAATACACTCGTCCCACAAAGAGTAAGAGGCTGTGACTTGTGTAAGTATGGCTAGGCCTGAATATCTGAAATCTGAATTGAAACCGATCAAAGAACAAGAATCCATTCTAAACCAAATCTAACAAAGTATTTGAATAGATCCTAAAATTATGTACTCAAAAAATTGAACTCGAATCCGAAATAGAATCAAATCAAGAACTGAATGGCTACTCGATTAATTTTTATTAAATTTAGGGTTTTTTAGATTTATTTCTATTAATTTTTTACTAATTTTGAATTTTTATGTATAAATACATGAACTCGAACTTGATCTATATCCGAATCGAAAATCTGAATGGATTCTAAATTATTAGACCTGAAAATCCAAACCTAAAATGAGCTGAACCGAAACTAAACCGAAACCTGAAAACCCACATGGCAAATTGTGTAATTAACTCGATTTCAAAGGGTTATATATTAGTAACGGCTAAGGTTACAAAAAAATAAATAAATAACGGAGTGTAATACAGAAGCCGACACGTTTGCCTGCCATGATCCAGACAGAAGTAAAAATAAACAGTACCGTTAAGTTTTAACGGAATTAGTCTTCAGGTTTAGCGTTTGTACTTCACGCTCTCTCGTGTAGACGATGATATAAATAGCTACTTTAATCGGACGGCTGATATTGGTCATTTCCGTTATTTATTACAGTCGTCTTAATCCGACGGCTAATATTGGTCTTTTCCGTTAAATGAATCGTACGTTCTTTTTAAAGAAAATTTATTAGTAACCACAGTTGAAATTAATTAATTAATTGTGCTTCGGTAAATTAAATAATTTAATGATCAAAAAGCAAAATTCCTTAATATTTATTGTGTCGACTTGACCTTTCGTTTGCCTTGTATTCAATTTTTTTTTTTAATTTGTACTCCTAGATTTTAGTTATTTTGCAGAATTTTTAAATTTTTTTTAGTAATTAGATGGATATAATTATTTATAGCTAAAACTCACATAATAAAATTTCTTTTATTGTTCCACTTATATTGAAAAAAGATCTAACTCTCGTACCAAAAATTTATAAAATGACCACTATAATTAAAATACTTATTTTCCACAAATTATTGATTCTTTAAAATCTTCCTTTAATAAAAAATTTATCAACCTTATTAAATAATTTTAGTATATTTTTTATTGTCCAAAAAATACTCAAAACATTTATCCCAAAATATATAAGATGTTCTAAATATTTTTATTTGTTCCAGTTTATTACTCCTTCTGTTTCATAATATAAATTGTTTAAGAAGGTTTTTTTTGTTTCAAAATATAAGTTGTTTTACAAAACCAAAACAAAAAGTAAACTAAAAGTTAAATTAAATTAATTTTTTATTAAAAAATTATTTTTCTTTCCCTTTTTTAATTAAATGTTGAGATAAAGTGATGAACTTTTTATTGAGAAAACAAAAAGCAAAAAGTTTCTTAGTAGATGTGCATTCAAACAAAACAACTTATAAAATAAAATAAAATACTTAATGATTTAAAATAAATTATTAAAGTATTTAAATAAATTATTAAAGTATATAAATAAAGGTGTTTTGACAAGAAAATCTTATATTTTGGTACATTAAAATAAATTAAAATGTATACTTTCTGTTATATACAAGGCATCCAATTGTTTTCAATTAAATTTTTTAGGAATATTATTATTATTGTTTATTTATGGTAACAAATTTGAGTTTCCTTTTAAGCTGTGACAAGACAAAACCAAAAGAACCAAAAAATTTAAGAAAAATGTAAATTAAATGAATAAGAAATAGAGAGATTCAACTGAAGTTACTGAAAGTCGAAATGACAAGTCTTCAGCTTCTGAACTAAAGAGAAGTCTTTATATTTATATATATAAGCACTTATATATATAGAGAGAGAGAGAAAGAAAGAATCTGCATGATACCGTGAGACTTCTTCAAAAAAGGAAGCAGGTTTGGGTTGCTGAAGATCAGGGTTAGGTGTAGAAGAAGTAAACAAACGGCAAGAAGTTTGTAATTGTTGAGGCAAAACAACACGAAATCTGAAAGGAAGAGGAGAAGACAAAAAGGAGATAGATAGAGAGAGAGAGAAGAATCAAAGAGATTTATCCAACAGTAGCCTCAATTACGTTCTGCAATCAATACAAGACATAACCGTTCGTTGTTGTGTCTTGTGTTAATAAAAAAGAAAGTTTTTTATTTTCCTCCATTGATGGGTCTTTTCTCTCTTCTCTCTCGTGTTTCTTTCATGGGGTTAAGAGTAGTGTTTACCTCGTGAAGGGTTTTTTTATTTCTCTTTCATCTTCTTCTTCTTCTTCTTCACTTCATCTTCTCTCGTGGATTTTCAATGGCGAATGTAGAATCTAATCACGATTTTAGAAGTTCTTCTTCAAGTGAGTAAGAGCAGAGACTTTAAGCAATTAACAAAATCACAATTTTTGTTGTTGTTTCTACTCTGTTTAGTGCTGTATAGAATCATAAATCAGCTTATTAAAGTTTCAATTTTTCCTTGATTTTTCTCTACACAGAATCTCTCCTTTTATCTCTTATTGTATTAGCTTCAATGTTTCTTTTGGTTCTTAATTTTGCCGCGGAAATGTGACTGTTTTGTTTGTTGATTCTAGGTTCTTATCATGATCAACTGTACACAGAGCTATGGAAAGCTTGTGCAGGTCCATTAGTGGAGGTTCCTCGTGATGGAGAGAGAGTTTTCTACTTCCCTCAAGGTCACATGGAACAAGTATAAACCAAATCAATCTCTTTACTTAGATCTTTTGTTCTTCTTTTTCTTTTTCAGTTTCTGAATTCTGGGTTTTGCAGCTTGTGGCATCAACTAATCAGGGAATTAAATCAGATGAAATACCTTCTTTTAATCTTCCTCCAAAGATACTTTGTAGAGTTCTTAGTGTAACGTTGAAGGCTGAGCATGAATCGGATGAAGTTTATGCACAGATCACATTACATCCAGAGCAAAAAGTAAGTTTTAAAATGTCTGAAGAAAGAAATAACTTTTTTGAGTTTTTACCTGAGAGTTTTTCATTTGATTTTGGATTTTTATTGCAGCAAAATGAACCTACAAGTCTTGATCCACCTCTAGTTGAACCAACTAAGCGAATGTTCCATTCATTTGTTAAGATTTTAACAGCTTCAGACACAAGTACTCATGGTGGATTCTCTGTTCTTCGTAAGCACGCCACTGAATGCTTGCCTGCTTTGGTAATATATTCTCTTAATATCTTCTCAATTGAAGAAACTTTTTACTTGAATTCTCACTTTAATAATACTTTTTAGGATATGACACAAGTTACTCCTACTCAAGAACTTGTGACTAGAGATCTTCATGGGTTTGAATGGAGGTTTAAACATATATTCAGAGGTATTGATACTAATCTTTGGGGTCTTTTGACACTGTGTTTGGATAAAAGAAGATATGAGAGTTGTTTTTTTTATTTAGGACAACCAAGGAGGCATTTGCTTACAACAGGTTGGAGTACATTTGTATCGTCGAAAAGACTTGTAGCTGGAGATGCTTTTGTGTTCTTGAGGTACTTCTGAGACTGAAACTTCAATTGTCTAGTTTTAAGTTATGACATTAATAAAAATGGATTTGTGCTTTTCAGGGGTGAGAATGGGGAATTAAGGGTTGGAGTGAGGCGATTAGCTCGGCATAAAAGCACAATGCCTACTTCAGTTATCTCAAGTCATAGCATGCATTTGGGAGTTCTTGCTACAGCTTCTCATGCTGTGGTTGCAAAAACACTCTTTGTTGTGATTTACAAGCCTAGGTATGTAGAAATGTTCGTAACATGATTATTCCTTTTTAACATATAGTCTGCTTCATCCTCTGAGACTAAAGAAAAGTATCTTCTTTACAGAATAAGCCAATTCATAGTTGGAGTAAACAAGTATATGGAAGCTATGAAGCATGGATTTTCTCTCGGTACGCGATTCAGGATGAAATTTGAAGGAGAAGAGTCTCCTGAGAGAATGTAAGTATCCATTTCCTCTGATCATTTTTAGGTGGTCTTGATTCTGAAACCTAGAGTGTCTTCAGATTTACGGGTACGATTGTGGGAACTGGAGATCTATCTTCACAATGGAAAGGTTCTGAATGGAGGTCATTACAGGTTCAGTTACCATTCAACGTTCTTTCAGTTTACTGGTTACATATCATTTAGTCTTTATATAACGTTTTGTCTTCCTCTTTCTTCAGGTCCAATGGGATGAGCCAACAACAGTTCAAAGACCAGACAAAGTCTCACCATGGGAGATAGAGCCTTTCTCACCAACTTCTCCAAATTCAACCCCGGTTCAACAATTACAATCGAATTGCAAGCGGTCAAGACTCATCGTGCCATCGGTCATAACACCAGCTCCACCTAATTTCATGTACAGCTTCCCTCAGAGCCAAGATCCCACTACTGCATCACTTGAAGTGTTTCAAAATCCATCAATTGAGAGAAATTCAAGTGGATACTTCTCAAACAACAGCTTCAAACCCGAGACTCCTCCTGCAACAAATAGTTGCTATAGGTTGTTTGGATTTGATCTCACAAGCAATCCTCCTGCTCAAATTCCTCCAGACAAGCAACCGGTTGATACTTCTGGAGCTGCTGAGAGTCAAGAACCCATCACTCCAACTTCAAACAATGAGGAGAAGAAGCAACAAACATCAAGGACTCGAACTAAAGTAATCACCTTCATCACTTTAACATCATATATATAAAACAACTTTGTGATGCCTGATTACTTTGAATATTGTATTGAAAAGGTGCAAATGCAAGGGATTGCAGTTGGTCGGGCTGTTGATTTAACACTGTTGAAATCATATGATGAATTGATTAAAGAGCTTGAGAAGATGTTCGAGATCCAAGGACAACTTTGTCCTCCAGACAAATGGGTTGTTGTCTTCACAGATGATGAAGGAGACATGATGCTCGCTGGAGATGATCCATGGGAGTAAGTTATAATCAAATCACCAAGCTTAGCTCAAATTAACGTTAAAGATGCATACTTTGAATGATTTATTTATATCTGTGAGATTGTGCAGTGAGTTTTGCAAGATGGCTAAGAAGATATCTATATATTCAAGTGATGAAGTTAAGAAAATGACAACGAAATCAAAGATTCCTTCGTCATTAGAGAGTGAAGATGGTAACGAATAGAAGTAGCAGATAACTTAAGGTTTCTTGTTAAGTTGTTTTAGTATGTAAGGCTCTATAGACTTTGAATCTGTGTATATAAAAATGGTACTCGGCTTCTTCTGCTTTCTCTTCCATGTCTTTAAGTTGGCTAGTCAGTTTTGGTAGTACTACGTGAATTTAATCCGACTAATCTTCTGCAACAGAAGAGTCGTATGGTTTGACTTTCAGTTTGGAAAAATGGTTGAAGTCAAATAGTACCAAACTAAGTGTTGATATTTAATCCATTGTCTTCATCTTCGAAAGAATCATAACCAACAGAAGAAAGAAAGATATGAGTATTGAGGAAGAGGAAGACAATGATGAGACCATGATCACATCGAAACTTCAACTTGTGTTAGCTGCAAAATCGAGAAAGTTACAATACATATCATCACCAATAACAAGTCACCACCATATGTCATTGTCATTCTCGTCGTCTCCTAATGATTCACTCTCTCGTGCTTCAGTTCCTTTCTCGTGGGAAGAAGAACCTGGTAAGCCTAAACATCATCGTCTTCGTCATTGTTCAGTCTCCAAGTGTCTTGTTTTGCCACCTAGGCTTCTCCTTCCTGATGACATTACCAAAACGCCATTGAATGTGAATCATCATCGTCTTCGTCTAACCGGTTTCAAACGGTGGTTTCAATGGATGAAAGTGAGAGCTTGTGATGGCAATGTGGCCAGAAAGAGTTGTTTTTCCTTTCCATCTGAAGACAAAGATGATAAGAAGACAAGAACAAGAGATCTTTGTCTCTCTTTAGTCACTGGTTGTTACTTTTAAGGAAGATGTACTAATACGTCGTCGTTTACTATTCTGGAGTAAATACTTAAGGAATTATGGGTTTTTTTGGGCTTATAAAACGGCCCAATACTATAATTGTCATCCATTATTTTTATTTTATCATATGGAAGCTAGGATGCTCTGAGAAAGTGATGTGGACCATATTTAATTGACAAATAATTGACAATTAGTGGCTAGGATGTGGTCTAGCTCTAGTATAATATTCGATACCCGAAACTCAAATCAAATCCGGTAAAATATTAAAGTAATTTTAAATTTGTGTATCCAAAAAAATCGACCATAATATGGAAGGGGACATATGTTGTTGATAACTGGGATGAGAGATCGTTTTACATGGAAGGGGACATCGAATGGATGCTACATGGTCGGTTCTGCATATACTATGGTGTGTCGAAATTCTAATCCTCACCCGCAGTTGCAAAGCATGTTCCAAAGGGTATGGGCAGTATCGGTTCCTGAAAGAGTAAGATGCTTCCTTTGGATGGTTGTACTTCAGATTCTGATGATAAACCAAGAGAGAATCGTGTGATTGGACCCGCAGATGTTTGGTAAAAAGAATAATCTTATCCTTTTAGAATAAATGAGACTCAATTTTTCTTTTTACTGCTAATTTCTGAAATCCTTTTTATCTGGCATTAACTTGGAACCACGTGCATCTAAAGCATCCGTTTTAGGGATTGATGACTTACCCATTCAGTGACTTTGGCACTGGATGGACGTTTAGAATAATTAAGGAATGAATTTCTAATAATCCCACCTGCTGCCGCAACGCCAAGGTTTCCTTTAACAACACCATCAGTGTTTAACTTGATCCAATTCCCTATTGGACAAGTCCACTTAATGTCTCGTACACACAAACACTATGTCTCACGGACTTGGATATGTGTACTGTATGCAGGGCTGGTACCGAAATGATAATACATGTTTTAATAAATTGTCAAGCGGCGAGTGGGTTGTGGTCTCGGCTAGTTCCCTCGTCTAGGCGGCAGGTCTTTTTCGACCAGACTTTGCTCGAATGGGTTTATTATAATCTTGGTATCTCGGACATAGTGTTTGGGTCACCATGGTCGGTTTTTTTTCGCACTAGACTTATGGTGGAATTGGAAGTGGCGATGCGGAAATATTTTTGGTTCAGATATGGTGTGTCGGGATAGAGTTGAATTCTTAAAGAAATATTCAAGAGGAATTTCTGTAGCTTATCAAAATGTAAAACAACATGATGAACCACGTAGGAGCTTGTGTGTACGAGACATTAAGTGGACTTGTCCAATAGGGAATTGGATCAAGTTAAACACCGATGGTGCTGTTAAAGGAAACCTTGGCGTTGCGGCAGCAGGTGGGATTATTAGAGATTATGATGGAGTTTGGTTAGGTGGTTTTAGTTTTAATATTGGGATATGTTCGGTACCAATTGCAGAACTTTGGGGAGTTTATTATGGGCTAGTGATTGCATGGGAGAGAGGAATTACATGCTTGGAGCTTGAGGTGGATTCCAAGATGATTGTGGAGTTTTTAACCAAAGGGATTGAGGATTCTCATCCACTTTCGTTCCTAGTACGATTGTGCTACGACTTTCTATCTAGAGTCCTGAGTGTTCGGGTCTCACATGTGTATCGGGAGACGAACCGTATAGCGGATGGTCTTGCTAATTTTGCTTTTACGTTGCCTTTAGGCTTTCATAGATTTTCAGACTTACCATCATCTCTCCGTGATATTTATGCGGATGATTTGAATGGGAAAAGTACTCTTAGACAAGTGTATGTTTAATTTGTTTCTTAATAATATTTGATCGGGAGGATTCTTCCCGGTCCATTACCAAAAAAAAATTGACCATAATCTCAAACCAGATCAAAATCGAATGAATAGCCGATATACTTTAGTTAAATTTAAGCCTTTTCAGACTTTTTTCTATTAATTCTTTATTATTTTTGAATTTTTATATAAATTTATATAAAGATATCTGAAACTGAACATAATCTATACCCAAACCGAACCAAACTCGAAAAATAAAATACTTGAATAGATCCTAAATTACGAAAAATAAAAAATACTTAAATAAAACCTAAATTACGAAATCAGAAAACTCAAACATGAAAAGACACAAACCGACCCGAACCAAAATTCGAAATGAACATGCCTAATGTGGTCCTTTGATCTTTCCATATGCTATAATCATTACTTTAAACAGTCCCACAATAATAAGATTGATGGGCCATATAATGGGCCGGAGGATAAAAACAGTGTGGTTTGTCGTTAGCTGAAGAAAAAAAAACGGCAAGCAAAGTGAAGTCAGATGAACAAAACGACACGAGAGGTGGAAAGACAGTTGTCAACATCAGAAAAGAGAAAGGATTTAATCAATAAATTAAAAAGTCCTTAGATTTCAAATAAAGTTAAAATAACTCAATCACGCCCCAAAAACTGGGTCCCAGCACTTCCTTTTTGTCGCTTCCTGTCGGTCCATAATTATTTCTTCTCCAGTCCCTCATCTTTTTGAATATATACATAATTAACTCATTAATATCTTATCGACAAAATAAACCAAAACATTTGCTATTTATCTACAATTAATATTTTTTGCAGTAGTAAAACTTGTTAAATTTGTGTTACGTAATTTTAAAAAATCTCACGTTGGAAATTACGTTGTAATAACACGTGATTAGATATTTTTTGAATGATTATTTATAAACGAAAAAGCTATATATAACATAATAACTCGTGTAGTATTGTTTTGTTTGAAAAGTTTCTTATAATTGCCTTGATTTTTTTTCAGTTTTATGTACTTTTTACAAAGTTTTATTTTTAATTATCTGAATAACGCGACATTTGTTATGGCTTTAACAATTTTAAGAATAAAATCATGTTAACTTTATGTAGCCATGTGTTGTGTAATATATAATTAATTGTCTTTTTACTAAAAAGCAAATCACAAATTGATATAAAGGAAGAAATTTTGTGTCCCCTTTCTTCATCGAAATAACAAAAAAGAAATATCATTACGTTTGAAGAATAATCCACAATTTCTGAAATACAGTCAACATAAATATTGTATTTTATATAAAGTTGGAAACGAAATTCATATGTTTATTGACCATATATATTAAGTCACGGATTAATTATAAACTAATCAGTAATTAGAATTTTCAAGTTCACCGAATTCGGCAACCTAATCTACATATAACAGATAAAATATAAAGTAATTGTGATATCGATGCATGTATGTAATCATGGTAATAAATAACATTGACAATGTAATAATATTGACGGATCATAACGCAGCAAAATAATATAAATTACAAATTGGGTGGGCGGGAATAGTATACAACTCATAATTCCACTCAGATTTTGTATGAATCATTATAATATGAGATAAGTGTGTATTCAAAATTCATAATAAAAATTAATACCTTATTATATTATCATAACAAATATTGAACTGAATATATATAAAATATAACAACTGTGAATATTATTAGTAATTTATGACGTTTTTTATATAATTTTATTACGAATTTTATTTGTTACCAATTATTGTGCTTCTATTCTGTAATGATTTGTAACAATTGTTACTAGATTTATTCGTTACAAGTATACTATAACGTTTTTGTTCCTAATATGCATATGTGACATTTTTATTGTAACCATTTACAAGTTGTCCCAACTTTGTAACAATATCTCTATATTGTGACAATATTTATGTTACTGTGATGAAAGATTACGTATCGATTAAAAATAATTCTTGTAGTGAAATTATATAACTCATAATTAGTTGCTCATAATACATATAATTGGTTTTTGATAAGTTCATTTTATAGCTCAAAACACATTTTCTAAAATTTCTTTTAATCTTTAATCTATAACGGAAGCGTGACATAAATCTTTAAATACATAACTACCTAGTTTAACTACATTATTCAGCTAAAATGATTGAAAGATGTTTTAGTCTAAGTTGTTAAATATTTTTTTAATTAAGTTTGGTTTCATGAAATCACATAATTTTTTTTATATCAATATTAGGCCACAACTGTAATTTTTTTTTTGTCAACAATATTGGGCCATAACTGGTCGGCCCAGTACCCAAGTTCCTGCATAGTGCAGGCAGTGAGACTCGATCCCGAGATGTGCAAGTGCGCCTGCCATTTAGTGGACTTAACCCTGCCACTGGACTAAAGGCCACTTGTATGAATCACGTAATTTATGTAATAAAATATATTATTTCGACAGTAGATCGGATTTTGAAAATTTGTTATATTTTTATATGAATTTATGATGCTTAGAACACTTATTTTACTCTTTAGTAATCAGTAATACATTGAGGCAAAAAAATAGTAAAATAGAGCAAAATTATTGCAAGATATTTATTAATTTAAAAATGTTAAAAGGAGGGACCAGAAAAGAACGAGAGAGAGAGGCCATGAGACATTATTATCACTAGTCAAAAATAACAAACCCTTCTTTTGCTTTTTCTCTCAATATAAAATATTTAATTTTGTGTTTCTTCTTCTTCTTCTTCATCTTCCTCTTGGCTACTTTGTTTCATCATCCATAAAGTTAAAGCTAAACACATAGAGAGAAAGAGATCTATATCATATATCCCAAATAAAGCAAAAGTCCAAACAAATAACATTCTCTCTTTACTCTTTACTCTTTCATGGATGCTACGAAGTGGACTCAGGTATACGTAAAAAGATCTCTCTTTGTTTCTTCTCTCTAACTCTTTCCTCTTCTTCTCTCTACTTTCATACATATATATGCATGAATATAAGTGTCTATGAAACAAGGTTTTTGTTAGGTTGTGTCTTGTTTTGTAATATGAAGTTTAAATATATGAATATTGCATGGAGAATTATCTATTTGTTTGGAAGTTTGGAGTTAAAAGAACTTTAGTTATCTATAAGTTTCAACTTTTTATGTGAATTTTTTTATATCAATTTTGATTAATGAATGGATAAAAAAGGTATGATTTGTTATTTACTTTATGTTCTTGGTGCTTAGCTCTGACTTGATTTCTTTCTTCTTTTTCTTATCCTTAAATTTAATTTAAGTTTACTCTCCTTAATATTTTGAAATTAATTTTCAAAGTACTTCGACTTCTGCTACTTTTTTCACTTGAATTCGATTTTAAAAAATAACGTTTTATCCACAAAATATTTTTGGAGTTTGTTCTTATCGAGTCTTATCAATTGAAAAAAAAATTCTGATTTCTATTCGCCAAAGATTTAACCTAAAAAAAATTCAGTTGAGCATAAGTATTATATTAATTTGAAAAATCTCACTAAACCCTAATCTTGGTGAGATTTAAGATTTTGTTTTGGTTGTTATTGTTCTCTAGTTTTGAGATTATGATTAGTGAATATTTAAAGCCTTATATATCTTAAATATAATTATAGGGTTTTCAAGAAATGATAAACGTGAAACCAATGGAGCAAATGATTTCTAACAACAACACCAACACATCACAACAACAATCACCATTCATTGCCACCAACACAAGACCAAACACCACCGTATCAAACGGTGGCTCCGGTACCGGAAACAACAACAACACAACTACAAAAATGGAAACTAGAAAGACAAGACCACAAGAGAAAGTAAACTGTCCAAGATGTAACTCAACCAACACAAAATTCTGTTACTACAACAATTACAGTCTTACACAACCAAGATACTTCTGCAAAGGTTGTAGAAGATATTGGACTGAAGGTGGTTCTCTTCGTAATGTTCCTGTTGGAGGTAGCTCAAGAAAGAATAAGAGATCTTCAACACCTTTAGCTTCACCTTCAAATCCAAAACTTCCAGATCTAAACCCACCAATTCTCTTCTCAAACCAAATCCCTAAGTCATCAAAAGATCTCAACTTGTTATCATTTCCAGTCATGCAAAATCATCATCATCATCATGGTATGTCTCAGTTTCTTCATATGCCTAAGATTGAGAACAACAATACTTCTTCTTCTTCAGTTTATGCTTCATCAACTCCTGTATCAGCTCTTGATCTTCTAAGTTCTAATGGAGTATCTTCAAGAGGCATGAACACATTTGGTCAAATGATGGATTCAAACTCAGTTCTATACTCATCTTTAGGGTTTCAAACAATGCCTGATTACAAACAAAGTAACAACAATCTCTCATTCTCCATTGATCATGGGGTTGGATCACACAACAGTACCATCAACAGAGCTCAAGAGAATAATGATGATTTGAATGGAGCAAGTAGAGCTTTGTTCCCATTTTCAGACAGCACAACACAAGAGAAGAGTCATGGTAATAATAATACATATTGGAGTGGAGTGTTCAGTAATACAGGTGGATCTTCTTGGTAATAAAATATTGAGATCATGAAACTTATTAGCTTCTTTTTTTACTTTGATGATCTATTGTTTTTTTTTTCTCACATGGGGTACTTTAGTTAAAGTTGTCAGAACTTAGTTTACAGATTGTCTTTTTAATTATTCCTTTTTTCTGTTTTTTTTTTGTTTAATTAGTATATTTTAAATATAAATTTCATAATTGGGTTTGATGGTAATTTATAGAGGGTAGAAGAATAAGTGAATACTAGGGCTTCGTGTGTAATCAGTGAGATCTGTATTCATCATTTCTTCTATTCGTCGAAGTATTTGCGTAATTTATTCATCTTTATATCTAATTATATTCCAATCTATGTTTAAATTTTGTAAACCTAAAATTTTATAACATGTTTTTAAAATTATATTTTATGATTTCAGAGTTCTTCAATGTTGTTATTGTGAGTAACGGAGTGATCAGACAAACTTATATATGCAACCATCGAAAATATACATTATTGACAAAAAAATAGCATTCGATTATTTTCATTTCTGGTAACAATTCGATTACTTGTATTCTTGTTATATATATATATATATATATATA
>OVBA01000188.1:0-87131 GCA_900406435.1 Lepidium aucheri
TTTTCAGGACTTATGCAATATAAGACAGTAGAACTCTGTATGTAAGGTACTGCCAATAGTACAGATTATAGCATTGTGTAAAAAAAAATTAATAGCAAAATAAAAATGTTATGCATTTAAATAATAGCACTTAAACTCAGTTATTACTTATGATGTCATGGCATTTTAGAAAAAAACATATACGACATTTAAAACTTGCTATGATAGTGTCGACTATAATAGCACTAAAACTGAATTGTAGTNTTATGATAGTGTCGACTACAATAGCACTAAAACTGAATTGTAATTATCTTATTGCAAAGGCGATAATAATATCAGATTAAAAAAGCTATAATATATGACCTATTACAGCTTCCTCAAAAAACGCCATCGTAGGTCAAAAAACTACTATAGCTGCCGATAACATAGCATTAGTGATAACGCTATGAAAGACATATAATAGCATATTTTCAGTGCTATGTATGTTATATTTTGTTGTAGTGGGTCAAAATAGGTATATTTGAAAAAAGTAGGTTATCTAAGTAATTTGAAAAAAGAGGTTATCTTAGTAATATATAAAATAAATTAGGTTATATTAGTTAATTTTTTCTTAAAAAAATCATAACAAATTAAGATTTAATCAAAAGTGTCTAATAAAGGACACAATATTATTTTATTTTTTGAATATTTTAGATTTCTTTGTTATTTTGTTCCAAAATGAATAATAGTATAATTATAATTATTGTGTACATAATTATATTTCATGTATTTTGGATACTCTTTGAGTTTTTGGTATAACCGAAATTTGGATTTGGTTTTTAAGTATGTGAATTTAGATTTCATTCAGCTATTTAGTCAATTCCGGTTAGGTTCTATACGTTATATTTTAAATTATGTTTATTTGGTGTTTTAGATTTAGGTATTTAAACATATATATATACCAAAATATTTTGGATTTTTTTTGTCTCAACTAATAGCATAGATGATCAAAAGATACAAAATGAAGGTTTAATTTTTATATAATACTTTTGATTATTACCTAATTTTTAAGTATATTAAATATTTCAAAAGTTTTTTTAGATTAAATTTTTTTATGTGACACCATATTATTTATTTTCTTACTAAACTAATATTTTAAATTTTAAGAAATTCAGGAATATTCATCTGTTACCATTTGATTTTAATTTACTCACTTAGATTCCATTGAAAAGTAAAAAGAAAATTCATCCGGATTCCACATTCAGCCACATTCAACTGTTACCATTTACACCTTAAAACTTTTATTAGTCATTTCCATAAAAATTGAAGCTGTAATCTTTTTTTCTTCTTCTGAATATATATGTATTACTGATTCGAGATTACATGGAGCCAACGGATAATTTAATATCTCTGGAATTTAAAGCCGGAGGAGAACATCATTTTTCCGGATACATAGCTCTAAAATGAGAAACTTAAGATCTAAACTTACAAAGCAAAACCAAACGTTCTCAGCCACTTTTGTCGATACTGGTTTTTACCTGTTATTTTTTACCATCCTTAGATTTTTTCAACCTTGGTTAACACCTCTAGTTACTTTACCCTACCAAGTGTATAACCAAAAAAGGAAAGTTTTTAACTTCACCAGAGTTAATCAGTGGTTTTTCTTTGGCAAAAATCGGGATAGCGTAAATCAACTGCAACAATTGTGTTCTCTCAGATCCCCTCTCTCTCTTTCACTGTGGAGATGAAGAGATATAGACACATCCTATCCCGAGTTTTGTCTCCTTCTTCTTTAGAAAACTCTCTCACTTTAAGTGGAAAGAACTGCTCTCTGGAAAATCTCTCTACCAACTGGTTACCATCTTCATCCTCTCAGCTACATCAACTCGAAGACTCTCTACTACTCAAAAAGTGAAAGGACCCCTTGTCCCAACTAAACCCCTAGGGAGGAAAGAATCAAAGCTCATGATTCAGATAACTTGAGCCTAATATAGAAACACACTCTTACTCTCATAAGATGTCTCACAAACTAAAAGGCTCAAAGAATGTGGTCTTTGATACCCTTTAAGTCAGAACATTGGAAGACAACTTAAAACCTATGGGAGTTCATTTAGGAAATTGTGTATTTCAGTTTCAATTTGCAAATGAACGAGATATTCAAAAGATCCTAGCTAACATGCCTTACCATTTTGCCAAATGGATGGTCATCCTCCAAAAATGGGAACCCTCAGTCTCTGCAAATTTCCCATGCTTGATCCTAGATCTCAGTATAAGGGCTTCCCTTACACCTATTGACCGAGTCAATAACTAGAAGCATTGGATCTAAGTTTTGTGGAAGATCTGGAAATCTCTTCTACATTAGCTAGAGTACAAGTCCATATTAATGGCCTCCTCCCCCTCATCACAAAATCGACCATTGAATACCCCAATGGCGATGAGATTATTGTTAATCTCCACTATGAAAGATTGGGCAAACATTGCTCTTACTGTAACAAACTTAATCATGAAATAAAAGACTGTATTGAAGGCACAAAAGCTGAAAGAAATAAATGGTCCCTTCCCCCTGCAACCCAACATAGAAGGAAATTCATGAATGAGCTCTCACCACATAGTGGATATGAGAGAAATGAGTATATTGACAGAAGCAACAGACCGCGTGAGAGAAAAGAAACCAGGCAGACTCCCTCTAAAGAAAAAAAGTTGCTAGGAGTCCTCACCTTTTATCGGGTGCAAACTCTAAAAAGAGAAATAAGTGCAGTTGCAAGGTTCACCAAGAAAGCTAGGGAATGAAACATCCTTTGAAGAGTTAAATGTCCTTTTGATATCGGGTCCATCAGTAGAAGAAATAAAATGAGCTACCTTCTCCATTCACCCAGGAAAAGCACTAGAAGCATATGGATTTTCTGCAGGTTTCTTCTAGAAAAATTGGCACACAATAGCACCAGACATCATAAGAGAAGTTCAGCTCTTCTTCCACTCCTGTCACCTAACAGAAAAATGCAATAAGACCAACATCAAACTCATACCCAAAATACCAAATCCCAAGAAAGTCTCAGACTACATGTCAATAGCACTCTACACAGTTATATATAAGATCATTTACAAAATTCTCACAAAGAGGCTGCAGCCAGCTTTGAAGCTAATCATACTGAAAAATTAATCGACCTTCCTTCCGGAAAGAAATATCTCATATAAAGTCATGATCACACAGAAAATACTCCATTTCGTCAAGACTTCAAAGGCTAAAAAGAACTCTATTATGGCTATTAAAACAAACATGAGTAAGGCGTATAATAGACTCGAATGGGACTACATCTTACTACTCTTTGAAAAACTCGGTTTTCACCCTAAATGGACTCAATGGAACAAGGAATGTATATCATCTCTTACCTATAATTTCCTGATTAATGGCTCAGTGAAAGGCTCAATAATCCCTCATCATAGAATCTGACAATAGGACCTTTTATCGCCATATATCTTCATCATTTGCTCAATAATTCTTTCTGGCATGTGCTCAAAAACTCAACAAAATGGGTCTCTAAAGGTATTAAAATAGCAAAGGAAATTCCAAGGTTGAACCACCTACTCTTTGCTGATGATACCATGTTTTCTGCCACTCTGATCCGGAAAGCTGTAAAATATTGTAATCAAATTTAGCTAATATGAAAAAGCTTCACAACAAATGATAAATTTGACAAATTTTGGCATCATTTTCGGAGCAAAAACACCTACATCTATACATGAAAGGGTAAAATCCAAGTTGCAAATCAACAAAATAGGTGGAATGGGAAAATACCTTGGTCTACCATAATTGTTTGGTAGATAAAAAAACATATTCTCTCTAATCATTGAAAGAATAAATCACAGAGCAAACAGTTTGGCAACAAAGTACCTATCTCCAGCCGGAAAGCACGTCATGCTCCAGGCAGTGCTAGCTGCAATTCTAACATACACTATGACTTGTTTCAAATTACCCAAAGCATCACAAACAAGATCCAATCAGCAATGACAAGATTATGGTGGGACACTAATCCAGATAAAAAGAAAATTTGTTGGGTATCTTGTAAAAAACTCTCAAAGGGTAAAAGAAATGGAGCTTGGGTTTTAGAGATGTGGAACAGTTCAATGATGCTTTACTTGCCAAAATGAGCTGGAAAATACTAACGAATCCAGAGTGTTTATTATCAAGAATCCTTGCAGGGAAGTACATAAAACAAGGTCATCTCCTCGAATGTGAACCCTCCTCATCCATGTGTCATAGATGGAAAAGAATTTTGATTGGGAAAAACCTTCTAAAAGAAAATATTAGCAAGATAATAGGTGATGGAAAAACAACTCACGTCTGGGTAGACAACTAGCTATCCCTTGACCATCCAACTCGTCCCTTTGGGCCACCAAACGGATACCAACTTGACATGAAAGTCGCTGACCTCATTTCAGAGAAAACAAAAGAATGAAACATGGAAAAATCGAGGACACTCTCCCTCACCTAGCAGATGACATTGGAAGCATCCAATTGAGTGCATATGGTAAACCTGATACTTTTGCTAGCAACCAAACTCCTCGAGTGTCTAAACAGCTAGGTCTGGCTACCATGCTAAATCCACAAATGACATACACACAAAAACAACAAATCATCATCTTTCAGCGGAGTTTGACTGGGTCTCCCACATATGGAACTCTCATATATCTCAAAAGGTAAAACTCTTTTTATAGAAAATAATGGCTGGAGCTCTACCAATTGGTGAAAATTTGGAGTATACCCACACATTGAAGTCACAGCCACATGTCAAAGATGTGGAGAATATGAATCATCTAACCACCTATTTATCTATTGCCTTGGGGCCAAGGAAGTATGAAGTTTGCTACCTACCCAACAAATCCAAATTCTTTAGCCTCCATACAAAATGCTTCAATAACTCTCAGAGATCTGATCGAAATAGGAAGGAGATAGATTATCTTACCTCTGATAGGAGCAACATCATGTAATTACAGCATGGATCCTCTGGGCAATCTAGTGGGCTCGAAATCAACTTATCCTCAACAATAGATGTCAACCACAAGAGAGATTGTGACAAAAAGAATAAAGGATGTGCGAGAATGTCAACATGCAGAATCCCAAACCTCAAATCAGCCTCTTAACTCTAATTCACATCTCCCGATCTCAAATCTTGAGATCCCAAAACTCTTCACGGATACAGCTTGGAACACCGAGACTCGCTTTACAAGTCTTGGCTGGGTATTGAAATCAAAAGAGGAAGTCGTTCTCTTCCAACAAGCTAGCTCCCAAAAATATGTAAAATCACCAATCATCGTTGAATGTCTATCAATGAGAAAAAGTATGAGATCTATTCTAAACCAAAGTTTCACGAGGATCATTGTCTGCTCTAATACTCAAGACTTATCACGATCGCAGGGAAGAACAAGCCATCAAAGAAACCCCAATGTTTAATTTTTGATGTCCTTCATCTCTCTACCCTGTTCAATGAAATCAATTTCTTTTATGTTAATCATGACTGTAATCAAAAGGTCGATAAGCTAGCAAAATTTATTTTCTCCCATATGTCAACTACTTTCTAATTAATGAATTTCAGTTAATTACCACAAAAAAAGAGTTTAAACTTACAACCAAAATTTTAGTTTACAATCTAGTGCCAAGTTAGATAGGAACAAGCCAAATGCTTTTTGACAATAAAATTTTTAGTTCAAGACATATAAATCATAATTGCTTTTTAAATTTTGTTAAAATTCAGTATCTATTTGATTTTTTAGATTGAAAAATCTCCAAACCCTTATGTTATTTTTCATTGTATGTACATAATTGATGAACTTGTGATTTTGTGATTCAAGACTACGAATACTGATATTGATTTTTTTTTTAAACAATCTTTTAATTAAACTCCAACAAAAATTCTTTTGTTCAAACAGAAGACTATTTTGTGTGAATTAAACTATGAAATTATCTCACCTATCTAATTATCATAATTGAAATGCAATGACGTTGTTGAAATTAAAGAAATGCGTAATTGACAGTTACAATTTAGGAATTTTTTTTTTTGTCACACACAATTTAGGAATTCAATCAAAACTATTTGTCGTTTTGCAATGATACACACACTAGACTTGTATAAATCATTAAAAAATAAAATTGTCATAAACATGTATAAAACATAAAGAAAAACGTTGAAATGTAAATTTTTGATAGAAAACGTATAATAATAAAAAATGAATAAAACCTTGACATAAACAAACTGTTGTATGCCCGACAAAAAAAAAAGAAAAAAAAAGCCAAACTGTTGTATCCTTGACACACACAAAAAAAAAAAAAAAAAAAAAAAAAAANAACAAACTGTCTGTATTGATTGTGTCAGCAATGTAATGTAAAGATACCCACAGTTTCGTGATGAAACCATCTGATTTAAGATTTTATACCATATTCTCTTTCTTTTTTCTTCTACTTTTGTTCTTTATACATTGGCCTACACTGTAGTTGAACAATTATATACTAGTTCCCCAACATATTAAAATAAAAGAAAAAAAAATACAATTGGGATAATGAGATCTTTTGGCAGTTTATGCGTCTGACAAACATTTTCTCTATGGGCGGGGCTATCATTTGGCCGACCTGACCACCTCTTGTTTTTACTTGTTGCACGCACTAACCAATAAATTATATAACTTACAATTCTTTAGAAATATATCTTCCATATATCTTTGGTAAGAAATAATTTTTATTTCAGCAACTATATGCAGCAGTATTTAATCTCAATAGTAGTATACATAAGAAGAAGAAAAATATCTCCCATATATCTTAGTCCAGTGTGGCTGAGTTAAAAATGAAAAATAAAAACTAGTCACTCTGTCTCTATGAGAACTAAAGGAGGACCTCGTTGGACAAAGAATAAAAAACTTTACCAAAGTACAAAATCAAACAATTTTATTATAGACGACTGTTTGTATTTAATTATAGGTCATGGGCCTCATTAACCCATATAGTATCTTTATTATTGGATGAGTCTAATGCCTAGGAATTTGTTTAATTTAAAAGTGAATTTACTGAATATACATAAGTTTTTGAAATATTAGGGATACGACACAAGTTTTTGTAAAATTAAGTCTCTCTTACCAGAAACAATGTAAGTTAGAAACCACCTCTACAAACATTTAACATAAATCAATTAAATAGAAAATATTAGATTTGATAAGATAACAAGAAGACATTGACATTTAATGATAGAAGAATTTAAGAAATTATCTTTCTATATGACTCTTTTCAAAAAGTACCCTCTCATGTCTATTTCTCTTTTCTAATTTTCAAAGAAAAATGTAAATTATGAAAAAAGACATGTCAAAAGTGTATTTTTGAAATTTTCCCTTAATGATATCACATTAAAACATTATAGCAAATTGGAGAGGTGTAGATACAAGCAATTTAAATACTATAAAAATATCATTTGGCAACAATAGTACATAAAGATACATAAAAGTTATATAATATGATTGTAAACACAATAATACATAAAGATAAATGTTTACCGGATATAATAAAAGTTTAAACGCTCGGTTGCATGTTCCGACTTTATGGGAATGTAATTATGGGCTGAAGTGATTAGTCCACTTTCAATAAATAAGAAAAATGAGATGTGATCAATGTTTACATGATTTGATAAACAATTAAAAGTTTAGTTACATACAAATAGGTAGGTAGATGTTTTAAGAATAAAGAGGTCGGAAATTTTTTTGGTGAATATAATCTAATCTGTTATGTATTTACATTAACTGTTAAATTGTAAGAAAATATGTAACGTAGAACAAAGATGTTTAAAGAGGATTGTAAACGAGATAGAGTATACAAGCTCACTATAGGTTACAAGTGAAACAGATTTGTTATGCATGCAAATAAAAATGTAACAGCTCTAGATCATGCAAGCCTAGAATATCTACACAAATTCCCATAGGAAAGTTTTGAATCTCTTCCAACTCATCTGGTTGCAGGTCAATGAGATTTTGTATTATAGACTGCTGTAGATAGACACACACTCTCTCTTACCCATTAGTTTGTGGCCTTGTGCCATAAAGCGCTCAAGTTTTCTTTCATTTTGACATGTGTGTGCGAACAGTTATTTAATAACTTGCAAATATAAACATGAACAAATAAGTTTACATGTACACATGCCACCATGGATATATATACACACTAAAAATAATCCAAAGTAGAAAAACCTAATGTGGGCAGTAAACCTAAACATAAGGACAGGGATACAAACATTTTGGTAAAATGATAGAAAGGAATTTGCATTAAAAAACATATGAAGTGATGTGAACAATGCCATAGTTACACCCAAAAGGAATAAATCTTAATGGTAACAAAATTCACAAAATTGTAAAGCAATAAAAATTCTATATTTACTAATTGAAACCAAATCCAGCAAATATAGAGGTTTTCAGAACGAAAATTTGTAGAGACTTAAACCTTAGAAATAAAAACTAGAGACACCAAATAATAATCGGATGTGATTTCATGAAAATTTTGAAATCGGGACATATGTTCGTGAGAATAAAATAGCAAGAATGCAAAATCAAAAGTGGGGGAACAAATCCAACAAAATCCAACTGCACCTCCTAAACATGGACCCAAAACCCAGCCTCACCTTCGTTCTCATCTTCATTTTTGTCATCATCTTTACCTTCTTCTTCATGCATTTCCTTTACTTCTTCAACATATGTTTGATGAATCTCAAAACAATATGGAGTAAAAGCAATTATGAAACTAAAATGGAAATCAAGTTTTAGAGGATCAAAAATATATTATAAAAAGATATGGAAAGATTTTTAAATCACATGATATGGTTAAAAAAGGAAAAAAAATGTGTACGTAAATCTAAAACAGTAGTTGGTGAGAAAACTAATTTTCCTAAAACTTATGTACATCTACTCAAATTACTCTTAATTTAAATTAGTGCCATAAAATTACTAAATTCATTTCGATATAGTAATTACAATGATGTGGTTAATTACTCTATATTAGGGTTCGATTCTTATCTAATATAATTAGTAGTTAAAACAAATATTTTAGGAGATTAAAAAATATTTTAGTTAGTAAACTTTTTTGGAGACAAAACCTCTTTTAAAAATGTTGGTTCAAAAACAAATACTTCCATTGACCGAAAATTTTCTCCCACACACGTTTTTAAGGGAGAATGGAGCAAACTCGTTTTTCCTTTTTGGGTATAGATTTTCAAATATCTACCTAGTTTTTCCAATACCAATTCCGATTTCACCTCCTTTTTTGGAAAGGTTCCTCCATTAACCTACCATATAGTTTCCTTTCGGGGAACAACCAAAGCCTATGTTCCCTCTTCACTGAATGCTCTCCATGTTGCTTAGATTTTCTCTCCAGATTTCTGTGAAAATTGGCTCTTTTCTTAGCTCATAAATCATCTTGCTCTTTGTGTTCTTCTCACATTTTGTGAAGATTCTTGTTAAAAGTTTTTCTGCTCACCATCTTTGTCCTACTTGTTACCATGGCTAAACGCCTCTCGGTTTCAGAAAAAAGAGAAGAGCTTAATGACCAAGTCTCAGCCTCCTAGATATGGGAGAATCCAACTCCCTTTACTAGGAGACTATCTCCCTCTTCAACAAGATGCTCTCACACTTATTGGCCGAATGACTAACCCAAAAGCTTAACGTCTATGGTCTCTAATCCTCTTCATGGCTAAGCACTGGAGCCTATCTCGAAGACCTGTGGGAGCTTACCTAGAAAACAAGTTATTTCACTTCTAGTTTGCCTCTGGAGAAGGTATTCAATCTGTGCTCAAGAACCATTACTATCATTTCGCCAAATTGATGATTATACTTCAAAGATGAGAACCAACTATCCCTCCTTCACTCCCATCACAGGTCTCTTTATAGGTGAAGATCCAGGGACTTTATCTTAACTTATAGACAGAAGCAATAGTTAGATCCATTAGAATGGATATTAGGGAATTTGAAAGAATTGAGATTACCTTACTCTCTGTCCGAATGCGAGTTCACATCAATGATCTTCTACGCATTATCACCAAGAAAACCAATCATCAGTACTAGAGATCCAAATTCCTCGGGAAGCTTTTAATGCAACTTTGGGAAACCTCCAAAAGGTAATGGTCCAGTATACCCAAAATGCTGACCTGGGAGAAATGGCAGCAAGGAAAAAAAAAGTCTGTACAACACAAGAAAATGATGAATCAAACAAGTTGCTAGACAAATGATCATTTCTCATATGCAAGCAGCAAAACAATCTTGTATGATGGCCTTTTGGAACCAAGCAGCAGAACGAGTGCAGTTGAGACTAGGTCCACCTGTAAATTTGGATGAGGAATAGATGACCAGACTAAGACCAAAGGCTCCACAAAACCTCTAGCAACACGCAAAAAACTTGGAAGACCTCCTTCAAAGAAGAAAACCCAAATGAGTTCTCATATCTTCCAAGGTGCTTGTTCTAGAAAACAAAATGCTCTGACTATTTATAGCTTACCTCGCATCCAATTAACGCCTATAAACAGTTCAAATAGAGTAGCCAATGAATAACAGAACGTACATGTTAATTCGGTGAAAGCCTCCTCTATAGAACTTTATCTATCTCCAAATCCAAGGACAGAAAGTAGGCTTAGCAGAACACCCTCAACATCTCGACAATGGATCTTGAGGATCAGAAGGCCCCTCTTCCTTAGCCATAAGGAGCTGGAATTGTCATGGGTTGGGAAATCTTTGACAATTCGTCGAATACGGGGCTTGTACACCAATTTCAAGCCTGATTTTCTTTTCGTCATGGAAATGAGACATCAACCTGATTTTGTGCTAAAATGTCTCAATTCTCTTCCGTATGAACATCACGTTTTTGCTCCACCGACACCGAGTAATGGAGGTAGGTTAGCCCACTTTTGGCACAACAAATATAAAATTGATATCATCAACATAAATGCAAATTATATTGATACCAAGATCAGGGTAAAGACTCTAATTCTTTTGCAACTTTCCTGAATGGACCGCCAGAACAATCTAGAAGACAAGAAATCTAGACTAAATTGTCTAACTAATGTGGAGATAGAGATGGACCATGGTTTATCTCAGGGGATTTTAATGAGATTACATGCAATGAAGAGAAGGAAGGCGGACCTTTGAGAGCTGAATCGTCCTTCCGAGATTTCTACCAATTCTTGGTAGAAAACAATATATACGACTTGCAGTAATCTGATAATTCACTCTCCTCAAGAAGCCAAAGACATAATTATCTAATCTACTGTCGGCTTGATAGAGATGTTGCAAATGGTGCTTGGCATGAGAAGTTCCAAAGGCATGATATGAATATATCAAGTTTGGTGGGTCTGATCATAATCTAATTGTATCTTTCTTCTTTGACGCTTGGAACAAATAATTTGGTATCTTTCGTTTTAACTAAATACTAAATAAGAATCCTGAGTTCAGAAATTTGATTAAAGAAACATGGCAAGAAAACACCTATATGTGGACTCGAGAATTAACTCATGTAGAAAAGTCATTATTAAGTGGAAAATGGATCAACAATGATATAGTCAGAAACTAATAGTGGAAAATCAAAAAGCCCTTGACGAAGCAATTAGTGATTCCCTCAGCCATTCCCTTCAGATTGCTCAACTAAATGAAAGTCTGAAAAAGTATATTAAGAGGAAGAAGTTTATTGGCAACAGAGTAGAATCCTTTGGCTAAGTATGGGAGAGAAGAATACCGGCTTTTACTGTGCCATTACTAGTGGAAGACGAGCTCGAAACAAATTCTCTGTTATAATGAACGACTTAGGGAACTCTTACTTTGAAGAAGAGGAGATCGTAGCTGTGATCTCACAGTATTTTGAAAAGCTGTTCACCTCCCATACCAGCGATGCGGAAGAAATCATCGATAAAGCTATCAAACATAAGGTAACAGAGTCCATGAATGAATTATTAGCAATTCCCTCACCAGAAGAGAACAAGCCTGCTATCTTTGCGATATATCCAGGAAAAGCCCCTGGACAAGATAACTTTTCAGCGGGTTTTTTCCAAGATAACTAGGAATTCATTGGTCAAGAAATTATATAGGAAATCAGAAATATTTTTATATTTGGCAAAATGTAGAGGAGACTAAACCATACACACATCAGATTGATTCCAAAAAAACAAAACCCCAAAAGAGTGGCTGATTACCGACCCATCGCTCTTTGTAATTTTAGGTACACGATTTTTTCAGAAATTCTAACAAGCAGATTACAATCACTCTTGGGATCTTTAATATCACCTTTGTACCGGGAAGGACTATCCAAGAGAATGTTCTTATTACCCATGAAATGCTCCACTACCTAAAACAATCCCAAGCAAGGAAAAGATGCAGAATGCTAATAAAAATCGATATGAGTAAAGCCTACGATAGACTACAGTGGGAGTTTATTGCATATGTCCTAAAGAAGCTAGGCTTTCATCCTAAACGGATCAATTGGGTAATGCTTTCTGTGTCATATGTCTCATTCTCATTCTTTATAAATGGCTCAGTTAAAGGAAATATGGCTCCATAGAGGAGAATACAGCAAGGAAACCCTTTATCAACCTACTTATTCATCCTTTGTGGATCACTACTTGGTCTACGAGTCACCAAAGCAAGCCCTTCCATCAATCACTTGTTTCTTGCAGATGATACCATGTTGTTTTGCAGATCTGATAACAAGAGCTATGAGTCCTTAAAACAAATCCTCCAAGACTACGAAAAAGCATCAGGTCAAAATATCAATAACCAAAATTCAACCATTACCTTTGCCTCCAAAACGTGTTAGGCTAAAAGAGAAAATGTCAAAACACTATTGGGAATTGAAAGTAAAGGAGGAGACATGAAGTACTTGGGTTTACCTGAAATGTTTGGGAGAAAAAAGAAAGACATATTTATGCGCATTGTGGATAGTATAAAACAAAAAGTTGCAAGCTGTACAAAGAAGCTTTCTCAATTAGGCAAACTAGTAATGTTAAAATATGTGTTGCCTGTCATTCCAACTTACTCTATGAGCTGCTTCAAGCTCCCATTTGGCCTCATTTCTAAGATTTAATTGGCTTTGACACGCTTCTGGTGGGAGTCTACCCCAAATAGAAAGAGTATGTGTTGACTTTCTTGGGAAAACTATCAAAAAGGAAGAAGAAAGGAGGACTAGGATTCATAGATATCCAAGGTTTGAACACTGCTTTGCTCACTAAATTAAGTTGGTGAATCGTGCAAAATTGTACTTGTCTCTATGCCCGGGTGGTGCTAGGAAAATACTCTTATCAATAACCATTCCTAGAAAGTACAGAAACTGGAAAAATCTCCCACGGTTGGAGAAGTCTCCTTGTTGGAAATCAACTCCTCAAAAAGCATCTAGGAAAGGTCATTGAAAGCGGTCACGAGACTTCTCTCTAGTATGAGCCATAGTTTTTCGCAGGGTCAATACCCATTCTGATTGTACCTCCAAACGCCAAACAAGAATCAATGAAGGTATCTGACCTCTTCCTCGACCAGACTGTAGAATGGAACATTGTCACAATCAAAAAAACACTCCCTTATCTTAGAATGAAATATTGGCTATCCGACCAAGCAATCATGGAGCTCCATACTCGTTTGTTTGGCTACCTTGCATTGACGGAATCTATAATACCAAGTCAGGATACCACAAAAATCAAACAGACTCAGTTACTCGAAGCAGCCCCCTGAATGATCTCCAAAACTACAATTGGAATGATTTGGGACACTAACTGCTCTCCTAAAATCCAGTTGTTCCTCTGGAAAGCAATAAATAAAACACTACTAGTTAATGAAACTTTGAGGCATATACATATCTCTAAGAATGATAAGTGCATGAGATGTAATGGCGTGGAAATCATAAAATACCTACTTTATGAATGCCCTTACGCGCATGAGGTGTGGAGTCCGTTACCCTTGAAGAACCCACATACCTTCTCTCTCGATACTCCTTTTTGGAAAACTATTGAATTAAGCTTGAATCTTATTTGTCTTCCTCTTTCTAGAATAGGCTCAAGACTGATTTCACCCTGGGTTTTCTGGGCTCTATAAACAGCTAAGAATAAGTTTCAGTTTGAGAACAGATCCATATCTGCATTGGAAACATCTTAGAAAGCAATCTTGGCGGCAAAAGAATGGCAAGCAGTAGAACAACAACAAATTGATTCAGGAGATCGACAGAGGATACATGCAACTCGTCCACTTCCATGGTGAATGTCTCTTCGGTTTGGACTGATACTGCTTGGGATACATCAACTTGTTGTGCTGGACTAGGTTGGCATTTCAAATCCAATACCAATTCTGAGCTGGCTCATGGATCTGCTTGGAGAAAACACGCCAGGAGCCCTCTTGTGGCGGAGGCGTTAGTCTTGCTCGCAGCCATCTACCACGCAAATGAAATAAGAATCCGAGAATTTTACGTGTTCTCAGACTCCTTGCAATTAATTCAAGGCTTGAGGACTGGTAAGAAATTGACTAATATTTATGGCGTCTTATGTGATATTGAAGCAACTACCAAGTCTTTTGATTTTATCGTACATCACTACATCCAGAAAAAAAATCAACTTTGTAGCAAATTGTTTAGCAAAAAGGGTTTTGGCCGAAACCACTTATCTGTATTACTTCCTTAAGTATCAATGAAATTTCGGTTTTTGCCCAAAAAATAAAGTTTTAGGAAATAAATTTTAAATTATGAATTTTAACATGCTTTTGTTCTTGTTTTTATCTTTCTTTCTTTTTTCTAATAAATTGCTTGCTCGTTCTCTCTCTATCAGATATATTTAGTGCCATTTCAAGTTATTGAATTTGTTTTGATTCCTTTTCTTCCGAAAGTGAGGAGAGCAAGGTAACATTTTATCAATGTTTTTTACAGCGATTTCTTGGTTGTATTCAAAAATCGCAAAAAGGCTTTAATTAGAAAAGTGCACTTCGAATGGGTCCCTTCGTTCATACATGTTTCTAAAAGCGCAACCAAAAGTAAAGCTTACTCATTTGCACCACAGAACCTTAGCAATTTTCTTAAAAGGTCCAAAGCTTCTTCAAATTCATGGTTTTTCTTTGTCTAGATGATCTTTCTGATACAAGGCACCAAACCCAATAAATAATATCTTCGACTAAAACAATTCAGTTGCTTGCTCAGTAAGAAACTACCTTTTGTCTTGGGTTTAGACTTTAGAGTTTACGTATCTCTACGAATATGTGATTAGTGAACCAAAAGAGTAGAGAAGTTTAAAGTTGAAGCATTTTACTACTTATCGGTAGCAGCATTTTACAAATGGACCAAACGACTTTCAGCAAAACAAATGGATACTACATGAAAAGATGCCCTTCTTATGCACTCTTTACTACAAAAATTCAAAACTATACATCTCAAGCAGCTTCTTCATTTTAACTCTTTTTTCTGAGTGGGAGTTATAACTAACAAGACATTAGTTTTCTGTTTTTGTTGTGTCTTTAGATGATTGCTTCTCATCTTCAACATCCTGCAAACACGCAGCACAGGGAGATTATTAGTCTGGAATTCTTCGTGGCAACATGTTGGATTTATTGTGAATATACTACTATAAGGGTGTGCTTCTTACTGAGTTTCCAATCTTGTCAAAGTCATCCTCAAGGTTTCCATCATCATCATCTGGAAAGTATTATCCACAAAATTAATATTCTGTAATACATAACTAAGCTAGAGACAGAGTGGAGACACCACCAAATTTTTTCATGGCTTAGCTGATCCAAACAACATGATTTATGTGCAAAAAATGCAAAGAATCGTGTTTACACCAAAATGCAGCCAAAAGTAGAGAGCAGAGAAAAGAAAAACTCACCAGGAGCTTCATCACTGTCTTCAAAATCTCCCAAAAGGAATGTATCAAGATCCTGCTCAGAAGATACGGTAGATGTTCTACGAATTGCAACATTCTTTTCTACTGTTTCCGTCTCTCCACTCACTGGAGTCTTCTTGACTTCTTCAATTTCGAGTTTTTCTTTGGTTTTGAGTTCCTCCATGTACTTCCTCTCATATCTGAGTAAGTCATTACAAAAGTTGTATGTCTTACAAAAAGCCAACTACCACGACTACAATATCATACCGATGGCATGTGAGGGTCATTAAATTGCTATCTATGAGATAATCATTATGGATAAGTCTAAGCTAATGATATTACTTCATCTCCCGATCTCCTTTATCACATTCCATTTGTCCACCCATTACTCAATTCCTTACTTGGGACTCTACTAAAATTATAAATTCTAGGAGGCCATGTCAAAGACTTACGGTGCAACATGAGTGCTCACTAGCGTGAAATATATCTTCCAGAACCTCCTTTCTTTCATGACTCGAGGGCAAAGTTCGTACCTTAACTTGGAGATTTGCTGCAACAATGTGCAATGCGCATACATTTTAATAGGAACGGGTCAAAGTAAACGAAAATGATGAAACTCGGCTACTTTAGATTCCTAGAACAGAGATTAGCATCTGAAAATGAAAAGTTGGTTTATACCTTGACAGAGGTTAGAACAAGAGTGGCATGTCTCTCCTGCCAATCCGAGAGATCTTTTCGAACATTCGAATCAGTTGTTGTCACATCGGATACATCAGCCGGTTGATCTATCAAAGTAAATTTCATTCACAAAACCAAATACATTGCAAATTTCCAATTCGAAACGAAGAGTCGTCATAAGAGACACAAAATACCTTGTTCAGGGAAAGCTTGGAATGTGGCAGAGGTCAGACCTTGAACGAACTCTCTCAGATCATCCGTTATACCAAATTTGAGCAGCTCCTCCGCTTCTGAGATCTCGGAACCAGATCCTGACCCGGACCCGATAATATCAGAGATCGATTTGATGTTCTGGATCTGGTCAGCCTGTTTCAGCGCGGCGATTTTGAGAAGTTCCGCCTTCTTGGAAGCTTCAGCAGCGAACTCTTTGGATCTCTTAGCCGTCTCGGCAACGTAATCGGAAACATTGAGTTGATCGGCTTTCTTAGAGGCTTCAAGAGCGAATTCCTTGGATTTCTTTGCAGTCTCGGAGACGAGATTGACAAAAGTCGTCGACGATGATTGTGTAATGGTCTGAGACTTCTTACTAGCTTCTTCTGCGAACGATTTTGCTCTCTTCCATAGATCCTCCATTTCCGCGCTACAAATTTTTATTTTTCTCCGATCTGTTTATACAGTTTCTTTGGCGATGAAATTATAGTCACCGTCTCCGCCAAAGCGCAAATCCCAAAAATCTAAACCTTCTAAATCGCACAGAGAGATCGATCGGATTCTTAACTATAGCGTGGCTTGCAATCCTCTTCTTTAAAAATTGTACATTTTGGTTGTTGGCTTGGTTCGCTTCGGTTCGCTTCAATTTAGGATTTTCAATTTATCGGTCTATGGAACTAATTGGTTGTTTCAAACGGTCTCTTTCAGTTTCAATTACCCATGTTAAAGCTTATGCGTTTCATGTAAAAATAAAAAAGTTGATTTGCTTTTATTCCTCTTTTTCTTTAATATTGTCTGAATGAATTCATATTTACAAATTTTAGCCAACTTAGAAAAAACATATATATTGCAGTTAAGCTGAGATAGTGTAGAAAAGGTTCACCAGTATGGGAAAAAGGCTTGATTTAATATGATATAAGAACATGCATGAGATATATGCCAATACTCTCTATTAATTAAGCTTAAATGGACTGATAGGTGTTGACAAATGTAAAGCTATAAAATAGTGTTGTTATTTAAAATTTATATGTAGAGGATCGATGTTATATATATATAGTTAATATTGATGGGTAGATGTAATTAATCCAATCATGCGGCGAAACAGCCAAGGTTGCTGTAGTCGTAAATGGGTTCAAGAGTTAGATCGAGATTGTTCCTCCTCATCGCCATTTCATCTTCTCCTTGGCCACCACTGAAATCAAAATCATATAGCAAACTGAAAAACATAACACAATACATACCATTCCATGTCACTGTTACATAGTTATTAACTATTAAGCCATCAACCTCTAACGCCACACTCCTATCAAAAAAGAAAACCTTTAACGCCACACTTAACAGTAACTCTAAATACGAAAAATTTGACTTTATTATGGTAAGAAAAAAGCCAATAAGAAAGAAATATTTAGTTTATAAATTGAAATACTACCGTTGCCCCATATTTAGGAAAGGAGAAGTGAGATGAGAGATCATGTAAGGATGTGGGTATTGAAACGATTGCGTTTGCGGTTGAGGCATTGGTGGTACAATGTGGTTGCGGTTCTGCTGCTCCCATTGGTTATGTTGTGTCCTTAGGATGCTTTCCCTCTCTTTTATCTACCGATTTCAGACACCAACACCAAATATATATATGCATCATTTTTGAGATTACCATTTGCAACTAACTGATTACTTGCATTTATTCAAGACTTCAATTAAGTATAAATACATTTTTAATCTAATATGATATTTTCAAACAAAACTATATGCATGTGAATTTTATTGTTGTACAATAAAACTGAGAAATTCTCTTACAATGAAACTAATCTGTCAAATATTATGCATATGTTAGTATAACTACTTTTCCTTTTTAAAACAGTGAAACTTTGATAAGTTTTTCTTACTTCTCAACATATGTAAAGAGCTCCTACCTAATGTGTGTGTTACATATATGTAGACTATGAGTATGAGAAGACAGTTCAAGTTCAAATCTGGGAGACAACCTTAATACTAAACGGACAAAGTCTGCCTATAAGCGCAGCTATGTTCATGATTATACCAATCAAAAGAAACTACTACTTCTTCCTTAAAAAAAAAATAAGAGAGTTGGTGCCGAAAGTGAAGTACTGATCATGGTAGCTTAAGGTAGAGGTTGAAGTGGAGTTGAATAGTGGTATTGTAAGTAGCAAATAGTTGTGAAATAGTTATATGTGCAGAAAAATATAAACAATGATTACCTGTTTGGCAAGCGTGCTGTTTTCTCCCTGTATCTCCTTCTCCTGTCATTTCCACAAAAATCAAAAATCATTCTTAGCTTCTTTCTGTATATATATCTTATAGAAATTCAACACCAGTATATTAACCTAAAGTATATATATAAACCTTATGCATTATATTTATTAAAAAGATTGAACTCTAACGTTATATAAGTCATACATATATTTAACGTACCTTTCTTTGGAGGTGGTTGAGGGACTCGTACATGAGTAGATTCTGCATACCAAAAGGCCAACAAATCTTTTTAGTTCATACTATGAGATAATCTCTCGATACATGCAATATTTGACTATCTATACATACACACAAATATATATATATATATATATATGCATGCGTAGAATCAATTAAGGTATATGTTTACATACTTTTCTGGAGCGAATGTGCTTAAGAGCAGTGTCAAGCTGCTGCTCCAGATTTTGGAGATCCTTGAGGCTCATTAATTCCAAATCTTCTCCCATATAATGCCTGTGTTTTAATTCGTTCATACCAATATTTCTTCTGTTATTTCGAAATTGCCAATTTGTAAATAAGATATAAATATATATTACATATAGCTAGGTACCTTTGGTTCCTCTCCAAAAGCTCAATCTTAGCCTTAAGCCTGCTATACTCCATAGACCAGTTGTTCTGTACTTCCAAAATAAACTTTCTATACGTAAGCTTATAAATCATGTCCTTTTAGCTGCTATCGATCATGCATGTTATTAGTTAAGTTATAACGCATCTAAAGATCCGACATAAATATATATACATATATGTATATGTTTGATGGAGATAGTAAACATACATTAGCGTGAGAATCAAGTGCTGTCAACTGTCTCTCTGCGTAAGAGTACCTCTCGTAGCGTTCCAGTACATTCTCCATGCTATAATTAAGCTTGGATTAGTTTCCTTTTACCCACAAAGCTGTTAAATTCATTTATATAGGGGCATGCAATTGTAGCCACCAATATTTAGCCTACTCAAACTAAAGTGTCTGCATAGCACAAGAGCTCACTTGTTTCAGATGTAATTATCGATTCACTCAATATATGTGAATACACACAACCTTATAGGTTAGTTTGCCTAATTGATTATATCTATATGATATTATACACCACTTTAACTTTCTGTTGCGGAAGAGAGATGATCTCTTATTGTGCCTTAAGCCCTAAAATAACTATTGATAATTTTTCCCATTTTTTAATGTAATTAAACAGTTGAAAAACAGCTGTTGAATCCAATAAAGTTTAACAACCGGTACGGCGAAGCTGTTAGAAAAACAAATAAAATTAATAATCTTTTTATAACATTGATCCCCAGAGGTTAAAGACTCCCTATACTTATTTCCCGTTTCTCTAAACCTATAGACCATTTAATAAATTACAGTGAAAATTTCTTCTTTATAAACATAAACTTTTTGTTGGAATAGTGTGATTATGGTCCATAAACCAGACTACAGTTACACATACTTTTGTTCAACTGTTTATACGACGCTATTTAAATATGTTTGAGTAGAATGATAGACGATAGTTTAAAGGCCATAAACCCTAAGCTATAACATAAACACCTGTGATATCGTTTGTATAATTAAATTGTCAAACTCTCAACTTTAAACAAAACATATGTATCAAGATTAAAGATGATACTAACTGACAATATCTTATAGATCCATGTCACCGTCAGTATAGATAAGTCGATCGTATTTTCTAGGGTTCACTAAAAAGCCCTAAAATTTTTAATTTTCTTTTGATATTAATAGAAATGAACTAATGGTTTGACAACTGCAACTAGTTCGTAGATCCAAGTAATCAGATACAAAATCTGGAAAAAAATTCCATAAATGACAAAAGTTACTAGTTAGGGCAAACAAATGCTCACACTAAAATAAGATTTTAAGAAAAAGAAACAAAGACAAAAAGGGAAACCTGGATTCAGATGAGTACTCGAACAATTTGCCCTTATGGGAGAAGACAATAAGAGAAACCTGGGCATCACAAAGAACAGAAATCTCCTGAGCTTTCTTCAAAAGACCAGCTCTTCTTTTCGAGAATGTCACTTGTCTATTGATCTTGTTCTCTATCCTCTTCAATTCAACCCTACCTCTTCCCATTTCTCGTCAATTTAAACTAATTTTTTATAAGAAAACTCCAAAACAAAACAAGAGAGATAAAGACGAGTTTGATCTAATTAGGAAAGTTTTTTTCTTCTTTCCTTTTTAATGATAATAACTATGTGAAAGAGTCCTATTTAAAGAGGAGATATTTTGGAAAGAGCGGTTTTAAGGACTGCTAAAAACTGGTTTTGGACAAGGAACAAAACCAGGGTTGGTTTCTTGGTAGTGAGCTGTCGACTTCTCATTGGTCTGATTAGACTTCCATTGCTTAATGTCGAGTCTATGTTTTCTCGTAAGTAATATATATTTAAGAAAGTGGATCAGAAATAAAATTGAATAACAGTAATAGGTTATTGACGTCTCGTGACGTGAAAATGAGTTACCTAGACAAGTGAAACATGTAGTACGGACCACTGAGCTTACACCCAAGTGTCGCCTTTGCTTTGTATTGACGGCAGAGATTTCTCTCTAAATTTTGAAATTGAAAAACACATTTATTCTGTTGGCTTTATTAATTTATATTGGTTATTGAAATTAGCCCTCGGCATTCAAGTATTAGGGTCGATTCCAGATACTACTCGATCAGGTTCGGCTATATTGGACATATGATTTTGATACCCTTTTTAGAATCGAGCACTATTCGGTTCGGGTTCAGTTCGGATCTTCTCGGGTTCGGATCGTTTCAAATCTACAATTTCTATACGCATTTAAGAACCGAAATCAATTTGGTTTGGTTTTGGTTTAGGTTCTGGTTCGTGTATAAAATTGTAAAAAAAGAAATTCAAGTGTACTATATACCTAAAAATACCCAAAAAATTGGGTATTCGAATATATTTTCGGGTATTTAGGTACATTTTCGGTTCTTCAAGTATTTCAGGTACCAAATTCTTAAAACTTTTGAGTACCCGCTCGGGTATCGGGTAATATCCGGACCCGATCCAATACCTGCGGGTACTCTATGACAAGATCCGATGATTACTTTTGCTTAAATCGGACCCGAACCAAAAACTTCATGTCTATTTCGGGTCAATTTTGGGGGTCTGGATAAAATGTCCAGGGCTAACTGATATTAGCCTTAAATAAAGGAAATAATTATCTAAAATATTCTTTTTATGTTTTAAATTACTAAAATATCCCTTTTTAAAATTCTTATCAAAAATGCCACAAAACATGTTTCATATTTTAGAAAATGCCCTCTTTTTAATGATCAATTTTGTCTGTGGTGGATAAAATTTGTCTACCGTAGATATATTCAGTAATTTTCCGGTAGGCATGTCTACGATGAACATCTATATAGTCTATTATAGACATAACATACAATGCTATCCACAATAGATACTTATATGGTCTATCATGAACAACGACATTGCAATTGTATGCCACAAAAAACAGGTTAATACCTTGTTTGGAAATTACAAACATAAAGAGACATTTTAAGTGATATTCCATAAATAAAGTGGGACTTGAGAAAGTACTTACAGAAATGCTCGGCGGTAATAGTGAGGTTAATACCTTTTTTCTTTTTCCTTTTTCTATAGTAAAAGTAATACTTAAGAGTTATAGATGTTTCTTGGTAGAGTTGATGAACACCAACTAACAATTGTGTATTTTGTTGAGTCCATAGATTTGACGTTGGATTTATGGAAACAGCTAGAAGAAAAACTAATGATAAAATCGGGCAAACTAAGCATATATCCAAAATACAGTTGACCATATCTAGGTAAATGTATTCTATAAAGGATTTGGTGAAATACAAATAGTATCTAATTATGAGTGATCATCAATAGTGTATACGTTTTGTCCACAAAAGAGAAACAATGTTCTTTCTCTCTTTTCATAATAAAATTCATTTATGCAAAAAGAAAAAGGAGTAACTAATTTCTAAATCAATTTTTTATTATAAGTACCAATGGAATGAAGAATCGGAATAAGATGCTAAAGAATTATAGTGGATTATCGTTTACGTAAAACAATACTTCTATGGAAATAAACAATCAAGCAAAACAATAAAAAGCACAAAAACAGATCATTCAGAGCAAAACTAAACGAATATAAAGCTCGTGCCCTCGGCGACAGCATCCGATGATCTCCATTATCCACACACACCTTTGTTCCCATTTATTTATATTTATTTATATGTTTGAAAAGTTGCAACTACTCAACTTGATCTTTCTTCACATTTTTTGAATCTATTGTAATACTAACCTGATAGTAATTAACAAAAGTTATAGTGTTTGGGTTCGACGAAGGTAAAAATTGTGATTATATAGTGTTTCAAATATTTTTCAAGAGTTTGAACAACATTAACTATTGCGATATTTTTCATGTATTTGTACATAATTAATCATATTTATAATCATGATTAAGGCTAACTAACTAACTGTCTTTTTAACTAACAAAACAAATTTAAACTAATCTTATAATCTAATATACCCCTCTCAACTCTTCAATCAGGAAAATGTGAATGATAAAGGCTTGAATTAATCGACATCTTGGACATAAGATTATGAAACTGTGAAGTAGGAAGGAGTTTTGTTAGAATATCAGCATGTTGGTTCAATCTACCAATATGCAAGGTATTAAGGGAACCTTTCTTGAGTTGATCACAGACAATATGACAATCCACTTCAATATGTTTCATTCTTTCGCGAAACACCAAATTTGAAGCAATATGTAGAGTAGACTTATTGTCTCCAAAAATTAAAACTTAGCAGAGCTTCAGGTTTGACATGAAGATCAGTCCACAGTTGATCTAGTCAAAGTAATTCCCTTGTTGCATCGGCCATGGCTCTATATCCAGCTTCTATGCTACTTTTACTAACAACATCCCGCTTTTTAGACTTCCAAGTTATTGCAGATGTTCCTAAGTAAACGTAGTATCCAGTGATCTTCTTGTATCAGGACATGTTGCTCAATCAAGAATCAGCAAAAACATTAAGACAAACTTTTGTATTGGCAGAGTAAAAGAGGCCTTGTCTTGGATTTGAATTTAGATATCGAACAATCATGTGAGCTGCTACCATATGAACATCTATCGGTGTATGTACAAACTGACTCAATTTGTATACTGAAAATTGATGTATCGCATATTTATCGGTTTTTAATTTATATTTTTAGGTGTATTTCTAGTTTTTGTTAGTCTTTTAGAGTCTTTGCTGGTACAAATTAAGTTAGGATGGAACTAAGCACTCAAAACTTGGATTAGAGCAAAAAGGAACATTCCTAGCGTTTTTTAGTCACGAAGATCGATCGTTCCCCAACAGGATCGATCAATCCCAATACCACCAAAATATGTGCCCGATCTAAGAAACAACCAGCTACTCTTTGAAGCCGTCCTGAACCAAAGATCGATTCATCCTCTTTTGGATTGATCGTTCTAGTCCTTGATGAGTGGTTTGCGTTATTATTTGTAGAACGACCAACAAAGATCAAGATCGACCATTCTACAGTAAATCGATCGATGTACACCTAGATAGACCAATCCACGGGCTTGCGCGAGAAAACCATATTTTTCTTATTTTGTACCAAGCGTGTTTTCTACCCCTTTTAATGAGGTTTTTCGGATACTTTTTGGGTGTGGTTGAATTATCTATTGAAAGAAAAAATTTAGATATTAGCAAGGAGATTGAATTCACTTCTACACTTTGGGGAAGATTTCTAAACTCCCTTTGTATTTCAATTCAATTCTTAATTATGTTTTCAATGAATGTTTTGTTTGTTTCTTTCACCATGTCTCGGTATTCCGTAAATCAAGTGTAGTGTTTTCTAGGGATTTAGGGAGTAATGATTTAGGGTCAAATAGGGTGTTATCCTTAGATTTCTTCATCTATTGTCGAGCTCATTGCTTAGGTTAGATTGACCACCTAGTCTACGATCATAGGAAGTTTAACGCACCAAAAGTGTTTGTTTAAATGCCCGAAATAACATAGGTGAGCAAATTGTCCTTAACCAATGAAAGTTGATGTTAAGGCAATTTATGAACATATCAGACCTGAACGGTAATGCACGTTTAGAGTTTTAGGTTCAAACGACAGTTTAAAATCCTAAGTTGCTAGACATAGTAGTCGATGCCACAATAGTGAATTTGCTATAAATTAGTGTTCTGTGTTCGAGAATGAGTCTTAAATTGTACCCTGAATAGTGTCCTGGTTGGATTCCCAATTTCCCGATGATTTTTCTAGGCTTGATGTTTTGATTTATTATAGTTATTTCATATTTATTGACCATTAACTAGTCTCCAAAAACCTTCATCCTTGTCTTAGCTCTAAGTCGATTGAAAGATTAATAGTACAACTAGTTGGTTCTCGTGGATTTGACCCCTGAATATTATTTCAATTTGTTGTGAACTTGTAGTAGTCTTTAGAGTTAAAATTTGTGATATCACAAATGTTATATGTGGCTTTGTGATAGACAAATATAATAATTTGCCAAGCAATTCTATATAAGGTATCAGATCAGTGAGATAAGTACGAGTGGTTCAAGTGAGATAAACTTTAGCATCCATATGAGTCTTGCTCGGTTTACAAGCTAGAAGACATGTCTCTGTTAAGAAATCCAATGCATACTTCCTTTGACAGACTGATATTCCTGCAAAGGTCGAGCAATCTCTACTCCAAGAAAATACTTCAATGGACCTCGATATTTGGTTTTAGATTCTGACTCCAGATTAGCTTTCAGCTGATGAACTTCATCATCATTATTGCTTGCAATAGCAATATCATCAACATATATCAAAACCATAATGAATGAAGTACCTTCAGCCTTAACAAATAGAGTATGATCTGTAGTAAATTGAACAAATCCATCTTGTAGGGACTAAGGATATGCGATTGTACCAATGCCTTGATGCTTGTTTTAAGCCATATACAGACTTGTGTAATCTACAAACTGGATTCTCTGCTAAGAGAGCGTCGGGAGGAGGAGTATCACCCAATGGTAAGGTCATATATATTTCTTCACCCAATGTTCCATGTAGAAAAGCATTAGAGACATCCATTTGACAAAGACTCCAACTATATCAAGCTACCAATCCCAAGAACATCTTAGTAGATGCTAACTTTTCTAAAGGAGATAAAGTGTCAAGAAAATCAACACCCTCCCGTTATATGTATCTTTTGGCCATAAGCCTAGCTTTGTGTCTTTCAATCAAACCATCTGAGTTATACTTGATTGTATAAATCCATTTGCATTCAACATGTTTTCTAGGTGACAAAAATTCAATAGTGAATGTGTGTTGTTATGTAAAAGCCCATGTCTCAGAGTTTATTGCATTGTTCCAGTAGTTAGGTTTAATAGCTTTAACTAATGTTTTTTGTATTGTGTCTGCATAGATAGAAAGGATATATGATTGAGATGATAGTGAAAGTTTGTCATAAGAAACAAACAAAGATGTCATGTAAAGATTTGAGAAAGAAGTGGTATGACTTGCTTTTTGAGTAAGGTAGCAATGATATTCAGATAAGTAATTTAGTGCTTTAGCTTGCCGTCAAGTTCTTCTACAATTCACAGTCTCCAGAATAGCCAAATCATTGACAGTAGGAGTTGCAGATAAGGCGTTAAAACTCAATAGATCAATAGCATTGTCATTAGAAATATCATGGTTTGTATGCAATGTGTGAGTATGAATAACCTGAGACAAACAAGAACCATTTTCTCCCAAAGAATTGGCAATATCAGAGGCATGCAATGACATAATAAAAACATGAAACATTTCATGAGAAGATGTTGGCTTATCTTTAAAAGAAAAAATAGTCTCATGAAAAAGAACATTACAAGATATAGAAATGATATTAGTCTCTAAATCAAGAACCTTATAGCCCTTAGAACCTATCGTATAACCAATAAACACTGAAGGCACATCACGCGGAGAAAACTTATTCCTATTTTTAGGCAAAGTAGAAACATAAGAGAGACTACCAAAGACACGAAGAGAAGCATAATGAAGTTCTTTTCTCATTAACTTCTCATAAGAGATTGGTTGTCTAACAAAGGATAAAGAGTTCTATTAATAAAAAAACAGCAGTTTGAACACAATCACCCCAAAAAGAAAGAGGAACATTTGATTGAAAATACAAGACCCTTGCAATAAGCAAGTGTTGATGTTTACTTTCAACAACTGAATTTTGTTGAGGTGTATCTACACAAGAATAATTATGCATCATACCTATTTCATGAATCAAATCAACAAAATTAAGCTCATGAGCATTATCTATCTAATAGCTTTCACTTTCATAGAATATTGAGTTTAATTTCAACCAATTTCAAATAAGAGGTAAACCATAATGTACAAAGTCGTTTGTTTTTAATAGGTATATCCAAGTAGCTCGATTACAATTATCAACCAAAGTTAAAATTTAACGAAAGTCTTCAATTGTCTCAAGAGCAAATGGGCCTCAAATATCAAGGTGAACATGATCAAAAGCATTATTAGCAAGATTGTAATTGGAAACAAAAGGTAACCTTTTATATTTAGTTAAGGGACATACAAAACAATGAGACTAACAAGAGACAGATTTAGGAATACTAAGCTTAGAAGCCCTAAACTGCAATCTTGTTGGTGAGGGATGCCCAAGGCACCTGTGCCAAAGATCTCCATCCACAACAACAGAAGCAAACAAAGACAAGCAAGAAGCATGATCACTCAAGTCTTGAGAAGTAAAGACATAAAGGTTGTGAAACGCTTTATACTTCCCAATCTCAATCCCTAAACAAGGTCATGAATAATACAACACAATTATCAAATTAAAATGAAAGAAAGGAATATGCAAAACTTCATATAAAATCATGGATTGAGATAAATGCCCAAAAATGGGAGACCTAACACCATTTCGAAGAGCTACCTTCAAATCTTCAACTGCTCTATAATCTGTAAAAAATATAAGATATGAAAATGTGGCTAGTTTCACCACTATCAACTATCCAAGCATCATGCGAGACTTTATTTGTAAGAGAAGAAAGACAGTGATGATGATAGGTAAGAATGTCCTTTTTAAAATAAAGATTTGTGAAGATGCAAGGAACAATACCTGCAGAAGATTTATTTGCCATTAAGCCTTGACTTGTTATAGATGACACTAAAGTATGAGATTGTTGCACATTATTCTTCATATAAGTACTCAGTTGAGAAATGAGATGTTGAACTTGATCTGCAAAGAAAGAGCTAAGATCCAAGATGTGATTCGTAATGGAGTTGTAAAACTGAATTAGATGTGGTAAAGCTTCATTAACAACATTAACAATAGCATTCTCTTTACTGCATTGAGAATTCTTCCATTGTTTATTAGCTCCAGTTTCACGCTGAGTTTAAGTAGAAGTCCTCTGATCATTGCTTGCAATAATATTAGCTTTAGGACCTAAATATCTTGGTGGATAACCATGCAGCTTATAGCATTTGGTTACCACATGCCCAATCATTCTACAATGAGTAGAAAGAGGATAAATTTTTTGGTTGTAATGATTACTGTAGGCATCAACTATTGTAACTTAGAGTCTGAAGCAGAATTTGAAGATTGAAAAACAACATTTTCAACATTCAAAATAGGATCTTTGTCTTTCATCTTGGCAAACCATGCTGAAAATTTCTTAATATACAGTAAAGGCTTCAGTATTAACACTTGCCTTTTGTAGCTTCATAAGCATGTTTTAATCCCATTAGAAGTTTCATAATCCTGCTTTGACCAAGTACATTTTTCCAATTTCCTACAGCTGTACACACTTTCCACAAGTGCAAACATGCATCTCAACAAATTTTGTGTAAGTCTCCCAAAGAGTCACCAACTCTGTATAATAAGCGCTGATATCTCGAGAACCTTGAAAAACAATACATAATCTTTACTCAATTTCAAATATACGAACAAGATAATCCGATTTCAACATATTCATCAAATTTTTCCATATAGCTTATGCAGTTGACATGTAAAGAAGACTCGCACTAGTGTTCTTAGATACCAAATTCAAGAGCCAAGTAGCTATCATGTCATTACAACGGGACCGAGAACTAGCATCAACACCATTACCCAGAGGTTCTGGAATCAACTGTTTACAAAGCCCATCTTTTGCGCACATTCAACGTCAAATGAACAGATATCCTCCAAGAATGAAAATCGGATCCTCCTGTTAATAGATTGCTCACCAAGATCAAACCAGCATAACCATTGCTATGAAGATAGAACATATTCATATATAAGTCTATGATCTAACAAGATTAAGCTACATTTGACCGAGTTTCATAATGCGACTTAGAATCAATCAACATTTTTCAGTTTCCATAAGCCAAAGAACAAGAAATCAAATAAATATAAGATTTCTATAGTTATCTGGAAACATTGCAGAAAAACAAGAGAAATATTAAAAAGAAGAAGAGATCAAGATTCACTCACATATTTAAGCAAAAAAATTGAAGTTATGATGCCATATTGCAATATTGTTCCTGAGAGAAAGGACAAGAGTAAAGCAGAGAAAATATTTTTCACAACTCTCTTGAATGTATTTGTACAAAGATAATCATATTTATTATTTATTAAGGGTAACTAACTAACAACCTTTTTAACGAACAAAACAGATAAAAACTAATCTTATAACCTAATATTAATTACATATACACCTTGCTTTTTACATAATTGTCTGCTTCTAAACGACATAATGTTTTCTCTTATACGTACAATAGCAATAGCATGTCATTTGAGACAATAAAATATTACTATGTTTTAAATAGATCTCTGTGGGTCAATTAATCCAACTGAGTTAATTTTCAAATTAAAGTACATGTTTATTTATTTACTAATTATTAAAAATCATTGTTGGTATAAGTACCCTTTCAATTCAATTCATTTACTTTATTTATCTCCCGTAAAAAATGGATCAACCAAGAGGCAGAGAAATCAAATGGTATAAGCACAAAGGCACAAAGTATAACCACACCATTGAAGAAACCTACAAAAAATAGACGTAAAGAAGAACATAGTGATCCAATAGTATAGAATGGTGAACACAAAAGCAGCCACGGTGAACAACAAGCAGATCATATTCCGAGAATATGTAAGTGGATTCCCTAAAGAATCTAAACTTAAGATAACCACAAATACCATCGATCTAAAGCTTCCGGATGGATCCACGTCAATTCTGGTGAAGAATCTTTACTTGTCTTGTGATCCTTACATGCGTATTTGCATGGGAAAACCTGAACCCTTGTCTTCTTCACTCGTTCCACCCTTCACTATCGGCAAGGTACGAAGGAGAACTTTACATATATATAGATTCATTGTTCCATGAAAATTGGTATCAAAATATATAATGTGGTGTGTGCAGCCAATCATTGGGCTTGGAGTGTCCAAAGTGATAGATTCAGGGCATCCGGATTACAAAAAGGGAGATTTACTCTGGGGACTATTTGGATGGGAGGAGTACAGTGTTATCAACTTATCTCCTTACTCACACTTCAAGATCCAACACACCGATGTTCCGTTATCTTACTACACTGGACTCCTTGGTATATGATCTTACATTTTACTCTTAGTTTGGTTTTGAAAGAGCTTGGCTAGAAGTAAGTTACTATCATCTGGTCTTGGAGTAATTATAATGTGTCATATAAAAAGTTAGTGAAGTTTCTAGTAATCAACATACATGTAAAAATCTAGTTGGATTGCTAACAAATTTAGGAAGGTGTATTGAATTATAAAATCCTGAATGATATAGATTTAATGAAGTTTTAGATGATTTTAAATGAATTTTGAGAAGTTTTTATGAATTAGTATAATATCATCCAAAATCTACTTTAATAAGTTTTTGAAACTCTACTTAAAAAAATTATGAGAAGATCCATTGGTTGTGTATTTGAGTTTCACAATCATTTATGTTTTTGATTGTTTGCGCGCACTAAAAATTTACGTCACAATTTAATTAGTGTGGATTTTTCTTTTAAATGAACCATACTATACATTTAATTAATAAATTTAATCTAAATATCATCTGTTAACTATAAGAAGAACAATAAACACATTTCAGACTTTGTCTTGTTTCTTTTGATCCAAACAGGTATGCCTGGTATGACTGCTTATGCTGGATTTTTCGAAATTTGTCGTCCTAAAGAGGGAGAAACAGTGTTCGTGTCAGCTGCATCTGGCGCAGTTGGTCAGCTCGTGGAACAATTTGCAAAGCTGATGGGTTGTTATGTCGTTGGTAGTGCCGGCACTAAAGAAAAGGTACATTACTAAATCAAATTTTGATGCATATATCTCAAGAAAGTAATTTTCTCATTATGAGATTCTCTAATTTATCAGGTTGATCTTCTCAAGACAAAGTTTGGGTTTGATGATGCTTTCAATTACAAGGAAGAGAAGGATCTTAGTGCCGCCTTAAAGAGATGTTGTCCGAAAGGAATTGACATATATTTTGAGAATGTGGGAGGCAAAATGTTGGATGCAGTGCTAGTAAACATGAATTTGCACGGCCGTATCGCAATATGTGGAATGATTTCACAGTATAATTTAGAGGATCCCGAAGGTGTACATAACCTAGCTGTCATTCTTTACAAGAGGATTAAAGTTCAAGGGTTTGGTGTATTTGATTTCTACGACAAATATCCAAAGTTCTTGGATTTTGTGCTTCCTTACATAAGACAAGGAAAGATAACATACGTTGAGGACATAGCTGAAGGACTCGAGAGTGGTCCTTCTGCTTTGTTAGGACTCTTCCAAGGTAAGAACGTTGGGAAACAACTTTTTGTGGTTGCTCGTGATTGAGAGACTTTTGAGACTTTATATGTAGCTACGAGTTTTTGTTATTTTACGGACAATTCATTTCCTCACCATTTACTTTAGTGATGAACTTGGGTTAGAATGATTATCCCAATAAACCCCTCGAAAGTGGTTAACCTGTTAGAGTTTTATAGGCCCAGAAGCCTCTTTGTCACTCGGGCCTAAAAGCCCATTAATTTGAGTATTTTTAATATGCCGTTTGAATTCCGGCCTTCAAGTTCGATAAATTCGTTATGGAGGGAATATTTTTGTTTCCCGCAACTCGATTTAGCGAAATTCCTCTGCTCTTTCAGTCTTTTTCTCCTCCTTTCCCTCGCAGCTCTTCAGCTGTCCTTGTTCTGCGTTGCGTCACGATTTCTTCTCCAGTGCTGCGATCTCGTGTTCAATGGCGAGTCCAATAGCCGTCTTCGAAGATAGAAAGTCTGACGACCTAGAAATCGTCTCCGTCGGAGCTCTCTATAGCGGCTCTTGGGACAAGAAGTACTGGAGTTCTTCTAGGGTTTGTTTAATTCTGCTATTTTTCTCTCTTCATTATTCGATAATTTTTGTTATACCTCTATCTGCATCACCTATCAATTTCCTTTGTAATAGAATAGAATTGTATAATCTGATTGACTTCGATTACTGCGATTAAATCCTTCTTCGATGAGGGTGATAGGTCTGTGCGAAGCAATGATTCGCGATATATTTAGTGTAGCTTACCAGTTCAGTTTTCACTCTCAGGAACGATGAACAGTAGATCGAGTGATGTCTTTGATTTTGATTTTTGAACAACTTTAGATGTAAATTTACGCCCTGTGATACTGCTTAGTTAAAAGGCTAAATCCTTATGCTGAGGATGTAGATTGGAGTTAAGGAAGATGATCAAACTAGTAATTTGAGTGTTTCCATTCCTGAACAACACTAGGTTTTCTGGTCCAACTTATGTACATGGATATATGAAAGAATCTCTGTTTACTTAGCTTCTTGTTTTCATCAGGGAAAAGATCGTTTCCCTTATCCTGTGGGCTACAAAGCTGCTCGAGCTCACAATGAGAACAATTATTACATGGAGATTGAAGAAGGTGCCAAAGGACCTTTATTTCGGGTGTGCTGCTGAATCCATAAAATCTTATAAAGTTATGCCTACTTTTTTATAATGCAGTAAAAATCTTAATCTGTCAATGCAGATTAGATATCTGACTGAATCATGGACTGGACAGACACCAGATATTGCATGGGAAAAGTTCCAGAAGACTGGCTTCTCCCACTTAAAATTATGGCATGGAAAACGATTTACATGTAAGATGAGCGGCATGGAGGTATATCTCAGCTTCTTTTTGTTAACTCGTTAGAAAATCTTGCATGCTACGTATATTACCAAATCTAATCTACATTAAAAGAGATGTTTCAACATCAAACATGCGCCATTCCCTTTCTGAATTTGTCTGCATGTTATTTGGTTGATTTGGCAAAGCTTTTGATGAACACTTGTTGGTCACATGATCATTATTTGTACGCTTGACTTGCTTGATGATTGGATCTGTACTTTTAAAGTCATGGACCATTATAGCATAAGTAGCTTTTATAAATGGATTAAGAAGATACAATTAAGATGTAGGGATCTATAAGCTGTCCTTTGCCATTACGCGCTTACTTTATCATCATTGCATTTCTGACATCTGAATTCTTAGTTGATAGAGAAAAAACCAAAATACTTGAGATATACCTGCCAGACAAGTCAAGTATACTACTTTAGCTAGAAATTCTTAAAATGTTTTGCTTTCCAGGCCTTTTTTTGGGAGTTGATCACTTGTTATATCACTTGGCTTATAGTTATTCTTATCCTATCTCAGTAATCAGGTTACTTAATTACTCGCGGTCTAAGATGGCATTGATTTTTTTTGTGCTACAGTTTTTTGGCTTCAAAAACCTGTTGGTTCAGAGATTGCTCCGGGAACTTGTGACCAATTCCCATGGAATTGTAGAATCTAGCTCCAGTGGTAGGGCCTCTCAAATGCGGGTTGATGATGAAAGGCCAGTCAAGTTTGAAAATCCATATTTATCATGTCATCTGGACGTGCCAGTGGCTAGAAAGAAAAGAAGCAGAAAACCTGAAATAATATATAAGAATTCAGTAGATAAACATGACCAAAAAAAGTCAAGATTCAGCGAGATTTCGAATTCAGCACCAGTGTCGGTCTGTTCAACAAAAGGAGAAGTGGAAACAGTTTGCCTTCAAGTAGCACTGCCAGAGCAGTTGCATTCTAATCATGGTTCTAATGAAAATTCATATCTACCATCAGGAGATCCACCAGAAGTGAAAGTTTTTGGCCAAATTGAAGAGACAGACGGACTTCCTGACAGCAGTAAATCAAAGCCATCAACCACATTTTCTGAAGAGGTAATCCATAAAGAACTTGAAGTATGCTTTTCCAGAAAGCTTTCTCTTTTGTATTTGCCGTAGTAGACTAGTGAAGATGTTTTTCTCCAGGAAAGTTGTTTTGAACAAGAAGATTCTTTAATTTTGTAGCTTCATGGGTTGCAAGAAAAGGAAAACAAACCCAATGATGATATTTTTCTGCATGAGAGCCAAGATATGACTGATTCCAGTCTTTGTGCACCTGATACCTTGGATTTCCTTCAAGGTAGCTTTTCATTTTAACTTGTTTGATACCCAAGATGCCAGCTTCTAGTGGTAAGAAGATTGTAATCATTATGGCTGCATCTTTACATAGATTCCTTTTTGTCCAATATTATTGCAGATAAAACCATAAGTTCTGCTCCAAAAACAGATGATGATACAAGTTGCGTGCAAAAAGAAGAATTGACCCTTGCTAATATGGTAGTTGGTGAAGGGCTTGTAGCTGAACCAAAAGTAGAAGATTCAGCTGACTCCACTTTGAATCTGACTTCTAAAAATAATGATTACGATACAGTTGATCAGGAAACTGCCAATTCAATGTTGTCATTTCTACTTCCTCAAGCTATACCATTGTTCAAGAAGGCCTTAAGCAAGAAGCCCCTGAAAAATAATCTGTCAGACAACTGCAAAACCAGCCAACTTGGTGATGTGTCACTAGCTGGTATAGTCAACCCCTAGAATGCCTGAATTATAGTCTGTTTTATATCAAGATTTCCAGCATAAGAACTGGGAATCTTGATCTATCCTTTATTCCTATAGTACATAATTCCTCTTCAAATTTCGCAGCTGTGTCACTGTCGGTAAGAAAATTCAATGGAGATGATGAGAGTATGCAAGTTGTTACTCCAGATTCCGATCAGGATTTTACAAGTAATGTGGCCATTGCTCCTGACAGTTTTGATGAGTCTAACTTGAATGTTTCTGGAAGTGGTCCTATCATTTCTTCTTCCCGAGAAGCCTATCCAGCGGATCTTTCCAAAATGCCCATAGCCGAGGAAAAAGATGCAATAGTAAATGCAAATCTCTCAGTTTCTACTTTGGATACTATTGAGGTCATAAGACCATATTCTCATGATGTCTGTACTATGGTGGAAGAGAATAATCAAGACGAATATGTGAAGAAGTCTATGTCAGGATTACACTGCACCAGCTCAACTAGCACGAATTTATCCCAAGATTCTAAGAAACTTTGTGCAGCAGAGGGAAACTTGCCGCAAACTGAGCACCATTATAAAAACAAGGAGCCGAACAGCACATTTTGTTCTACTGAAGGTAGTAACCTAATCTGTCCATATCGCTATATGTCTCACACCGGATTGCTTTGCATGACTGTATCTGTCTACGATGTAATATAAAATGGGTCTAATTGTCTGCAGGTAATGGTTTCATGGTTGGCACGACCCCCACTGAAATTGGTTCTATCAGAAAGGAAAATCTTAAGGTGTATAGCAGGAAAAGAGTCTCGACCAATCAACAGCAAAGAAGTGAATATACTAGAGATAATGATTCCATGAGGAACATGTCTTCTACTAAAACCTTAGAGTTTCAGCCGACCTTGTCTACCAACTCTGTATCAGATAAAAAAAATCCTCTTGGAAATGAAAGCGGCCATATAACAGAACAATGCCAGGGTTCGGAGTTGGTGAAGGCGAGTAACAACACATTCACCAATGCAAAAAGCAATGAGGAATATGTGGTAGGACATGATATGAGGTCACCTCTTGCTTTCGGAAATGTAAGTATATCACCATCCTCATTTCCAGCTTCAAAATTTGAGGATCTTCAAGCCAATACTGGTGAGGCATTGGGAATCCAAGTCTCTGAATCACCTTCCATAAAGTTTCAGAATAAGGACAATGCTAGCGAGAAAAGCATGTCTGTCCTGGAATTATCAGCCAGTTCGAGTTTAAAGCTGAACAGAGATGTAAATATCAATAATGAGATGGAAAAAACTGTTGAGCTACTTGGCTGCTACTTTCATCCTATGCCTATTTCATCAGTATTACTCAAGTTTGTTGGGAGTGAAATCTATATTTGCGTGTTGAGCTCTGGTACAGGAGATAGAGTTAGAACCCTGTTTATGTACAAGATATCAGCTAAAGCACCAAACAAAGGATTTCCCTCTGTCATCGGTCAAACTCCCACCATACTCCCCATTATAGACGACAAATCTGGTGGAAATGTAACTTCATTTAACCTTTTTTTTAATATCTTCTGTTGAACTTGTTCACCCTCTTTAGCTATCTGATAGTTATTGCATTTTTCCTCAGAGAACACTCGAGAGATCTTATTTGCACATTACTCCAGACGGAGAGCATCTTATTATTACTGGCGACATCAAGACACCTTATTGCAGGTTTGAACTTATCTTTACTGTTTTATATGGTACATGAGTACATAATAAAGATATCAGCTAAGGGATTACTCTCTCTTTTTTCTTTTTTCTTTTGCAGTAAGAGAGAAATTCATTGCTCGTGTGTGACTTGTACACCAGCCTGCTTTGAGGAGAATGCAGTGAGAATTGTCCAGGTCAAAACTGGTTACGTTTCTCTGATGGCTAAACTTCAAGCAACTGACTGTGTGCAGTGTGTGCTGGTGTGCGATCCTAACTATCTAATTGCAGTTGTGAAATGCGGAAACCTTATTGTGTGGGCCATGGATTCGCATTGGAGGTGCTCTGATCAGAGTTCATAGCTCTTCTCTTAGAATTATTGTCAGATCAATCTTCAGTATGTAGCTGCAGGCGGATCATCATTGAACTTTCTACTAATGTTAACTTCTTCTAAACTTTCAGAGGTCTAAATGAAGAATTTGTTATACTCACAAATCCTTGTGTATCTTCATGTATCGTGGAACTGAAGAAGATCCCAAAATGTCCTCATCTCGTTATTGGGCATAATGGTATTGGAGAATTCACAATATGGTATTTTGCTTCCTCCCTCTATCTTTGAAATTCTTCTGTGGCCATGTCTTCTATATAGTCCAGAACATTATTCCTGCTTGGGGATGATGAAGATCAGCCAACTTTGCTTATTCTTTCTTTCTTATGTTCTTCATGGTAACAGCTTGCTAACTCTGTTTATTCTTGATTCAGGGATATCTCAAAGCGAAGCCTAGTATCGAGATTTGTATCTTCCAGCAATACGATCTTTGAGTTCATTCCGACCAGCTTGTTTGCGTGGCACCCTGTACATAGTCATTCGACATTTGAGGAACATGTTGACATGATTTTAGCTGCAACAAAACTGTGGTTTTCAAAAGGAATCAACAACAAAACATTAGTTCCAGCTGAAGTCAAAGACACTGCCATCTGGCTATTAGTCTCTACCGACCTTGATTCAGATAGTAGATGTGACCGTGTAGAAAGTCCAGCTAGATGTTGGAGACTGGCTCTGCTTGTGAAAAACCAAGTCATATTGGGAAGTCAATTGGATCCAAGGTATCATCACACACTCTTTCTTTTAAAATATGTTTTTTTTCTTTTTCTTAGGCTCCGCTGGTTTCTCCACGTTCCAAAGAAAGTAGTTTTTTGCTTTAAGGATATATGAGAGAAGTAAGGTGTCTAAAATGCTAACATTTCTAAATTTATGGTTCATTGGCTATGTAAAACAGGGTTGATGTAGTGGGCACAGTATATGGTCATGGCGTAGCAGGCACAGTTGATGGACTTGTGTATATGTGGGACTTGTCCACTGGCGCAAAACTCGGCTCCCTCCATGATTTCAAAGGTATATTTTGATTTACTGTCTTAACTATATAACTGTTAAGATCCATGAAAATAATGAGGCCAATTCTCAAAACTCATTATATAATATTTGATTTTGTCAGGTCAAGGAGTTCCATGCATAAGCTCAGATGATTCTGATTCCAGAAATTTATGCATAGCAAGTGAAGATGGTCAGCTTCTAGTTTATTGTCATCGGGAAAAGTAAACTCAAATTCTAGTCACGAAATATAAGAAGATAAATGATGATGGACTATGTTTATGTATATATTCATGGTTGGCAAGTCTATATGGAGAATATGTTGACTGGAAGAATGAATGATCAGATTTTTCAACAAGTTTTCTCCCTCTCTTACATTTTGTAATGTCGGTGAATGTAACATAATTAAGGGGAAAGTGAAGTTATTAAAAAAAAAAAGAAACGAAAAAAAGGAATTTAAGAAAGAAAAAACGACGACGTTGTTGGTAGGGGTTCAGTTCGTATCAATTTCGGTTTGTGCGGGGTCGTTGAAACCTAAAAAGGAGAAGAGGGAAGATTTGGGTCGCGAGTCGTCGCTGCATAAGAAAATGCCGACTCTCACCAAACTTTACTCCATGGAAGAAGCCGCAACTCACAACACGCAAGATGACTGCTGGGTCGTTATCGATGGCAAGGTTTGCTTTATTTCTTCTCTACTTTCAGCTTTTCTTTTCAATCCCTCTTTTCCAAAACTGTACATGTGTTATAATCTAGATTCTTTTTCTTCACTTTTGGAAGCCATTTCTGTATCTTGCTGACTATACAAGAATCTAATGAAGAATCGTGTAACTGGTGCTCATATGTACTTAGATTGAGCCAATCTCTTACTTTTTATCGTTGATACTGTGTTTGACTTGTCAATCTTGGTCTCCAAATATTTTACTTGGGTGATGGGTTTTTTAAGCAAATATCTGATCTGATTCTCTTCACTTACAGGTCTATGACGTTAGCTCGTATATGGATGAGCATCCTGGTGGAGACGATGTCCTTCTTGCTGTCACCGGTAGCTTCTTCTACTGCTTCTTCTCCATTTTTTCTTATGACTGTTCAGTTGTTGTCTCTAAACCAAGTAAATGTGATGATGTTCTTGAAGGCAAAGATGCAACGGATGACTTTGAAGATGCAGGGCACAGCAAAACCGCTAGGGAACTCATGGAGAAGTATTTTATTGGCGAGCTTGACGAAGCTTCTACACCAGAAATACCGGAGCTTAAGATCTTCAAGAAGCAGCAGCCGCAAGAGGCTGTCCAAAAGCTTGTTGACCTGACAAAGCAGTATTGGGTTGTTCCTGTCTCCATTATCACCGTCTCTGTAGCGGTTAGTGTCTTGTTCTCTCGCAAGAAGTAGTCTTTGTCTCGCCTTGAGATGCTCTGAATTATTGAATTACCGGGGAATCAACTTTACACGAGAACTCCCCATTACAGATTTTTGAGTAACAAATTTGATAGATCAATATTTATTTTTGCCCCTGAGAGTTTTAAATTTTGAGTCGGGGTCATATTTCAGTACTCTAATTAATTAATGATTAGTGGATGCTTTGGTTTGTTGGTATCAATCTTCTTATAAGAATTCTACTTATCATCCTCCTTTTGACTTAAGTCTAAACAACCTCGGGTAGTCTACAAAGTCTGTAGCAGTGAGAAATTTAGTGTAGGATCTCTGTCAACTTGCATCGGGGAGACCACAAGCATCTCCTTTAGTATCTTCGTTGATGGTTCTAATAGTATATGCAAATGAAACACTGCTGGTTGTTTGATAGTCATGTGAGTACCTATGTTATTATCCATTTCATTGGAAACCCCAATTTCCTTGGAGATTTTCTTTGCTTTGAATTGTACATGGATCATTTCTCGACTTCATGGCAATTGTAGGAACTACTGTAATGCTTATTGCTTCTGAATTGAAATTGGTCATGTAATATAAGACCAACCAGTAACAGAAGGGAATACGGAGGCTAAATTTGTTAGTTTTGATGTCTGTGGGTGATAATGGGGAGACTTGGGTGAATGTTAATCAGCTTTTTGACATTCGTATTTGACATAGCAATTAAGTAGTCCTCATAAACCCAACATGTAAACCTGGATACGAAGAAACTGACTGTCCGCTTTTCTACAACTTCTAACAATTTCAAGAGTAAAAAAGCAAAGTCAAATTATTTGCATAGGTAACTGGAAACGGAAAATAGAAGTAAGCGCTAGTCTTTCGACTTTGCTTCTTCTCATCACTTAGAATGAAAGTATTAGAAATGTGAAATGATAGGCTGCACTTGTAAGAAGACGCAGACAATTTGCTTAATGCATTAACAGAGTAGTTTAGGCTTTTAGCCTTGGTGTTTTTTGAAACCGGTCACAGCTCACAACTCCAATGTTCTTTCTTTTACAAAGTCGAAACATGTTTAGAAATGTTTTCCCATAAGACAAGAGTTATGAGTTAGAAGAAGTTCTTAGTTGCTTCCACCACTACCAAAGAGGTAATCCAGAGATGAGCCGCCTCCAGGAGCTGCATGAACCCTGGTCGATGGTCGGTCCTGCATTCAACCAAATAACTGCTTTAGTAATTTGTTCATCGATTCACCAAAACATAGATCTTTATTAGATGATTCAAAGTTAAAACAGAAAATTATAGTCTTATTACAAACACTCATCCAACAACTGTGTGAAGTCGCAAGTTTCCTAATTTTAAATGTACATCGTCATTCGGAATCTTCAGAGTGATGCGTTTTGCAAAATATGTGCTAGTGTGAGTGAGGAGATTGGTAAATGACTTATCCAGGTGATAAAAGTGACTTATAACAAACAACAATGTCAATCATCTTACGGCTTACCTATAGAAATTCAAACATTAGAGCAATAAAAAGAGACAATACCGTAAGGAAATTGCCCGTGTTCTGTCCATCTGCTCGCATATAGTTGTTTGTAGCGGAGCTATTAACACCAGCAGGTATTTGCTTGGTAACATTATCCGGTTGAGCAGCTACAGTTTTAGGTGAAGGCTCAGCATTTACAGGCAGAGTTTCAGATGGAGGAGCTGGAGCATTTTTAATGGCTGGCTTTGGAGCCTCTCCGCTACCAAAAAGATATCCCAAAGAACTTTGCCCACCACCTGCACTATTTCCACGTCCCATTTGATCTCTTGTTCCTATAAATTACTTTTTTAGTCCCTGAACTCAGAATATATGAGAAATGCAATAAACCTGTGTTGCTGAAGAAATCTAGGCGACAGCAATTGTTGTTGTCATAATAACCAAAATGTAAGTAGAAGAGAAACAGAAACCACAAGACCCAGTCTGCTAAGAATCCTCTCTAGGCAACAAAACAAAAGCAAGACGGAAACTAAAACAAAGACCTTCGTCTAAGTTGTATTCAAGCTGAGCCTCACTTGAGGACAGTGAGATGGAAGTAACATCTTTTGGCATCAATTTTTCTGTAAATGAACTAGCCAGAAGTCGATATAAAACTACAATTCTCACCCATTATTTAACACTATTCATCATCTACAAAAATCACATCACTCAGAAAACTCGAGGAAACCTATTTCGAGGAAAAAAAATGCAGCATGCTGCTCTGGTCTAGAGGGAAACAAAGTCGAACAAACCACTCGATCTACAACTAAACCTACAAGATCCACCGTAGGATCCTATAAACATAAACTGATTCTCTTAATCAACAACGAGCTTCATAGCAGCCAATAGACTAGGAACAAGCAAGCCACAACAAGCGGAACACATCGATGAGATCTTAAAATAAAACTGGAACATTGATTCAGAAGTGAAACAACACTAAGATACCGAAATTCGAGACACAAGGACAAAACATTTGCAACTCTACATTCACGACTCCAAAGATCAACAAACAACAAACACGAAGAAAAATCAGTCCAGAAGAGAAATGATGAAGTTTATATGAAGGAATTCACCTGTAAGCTTGACCAATCTCAGATCCAGTGATCGGAAAAGGATCAACAAAGAGCAAAGCCGCGAGATGCGAGATACGTTTAGAGCAGCAAAATCAAACTTTTGAAACAGTAAAGAAGATGAATTTCCAGATAGATTATATATTTTATATATAGAAAAGTAAATCAAAATTAGATGGAAAAAAATAAAAAATGAGAACAAGGGCCCAAATTGGGCCTTATACAGCTCACTGCTCAGTCCAATCGAAAACAATCTCTAACCGGTTTAAAAAAGAATTTAAATAACCGACAACATAAATCGGTATCACGATGATTTTTTGAATGGTAACTGTGCAATTTCGACGAGGATTCGGTTCAAAGACTGAGGCCGAGAAAAGAAGGGTGCATGATCGGAGCCTTTGAGCTGGAAAACTTGTTCAGGCGGGTTCAATTTGATCATCGATTCCTGGAGAAGAACCGGTACAGCGAAATCATCCATGGTTTTGATGTAGAACCGTCGAATAGAACCGTAATTTTTCTCCGACACGTGAATCTTTTCACCTACTGGTGCAAATGGGATCGGTCTCATGGATACCGAAGCCAATGCGAGATCCTATACCCGGAAAAAGGTTGGTTCAGTAATCACGAGTTGTATTGGTACAAGATTGATTTGGTTTAGATTTTAAACCTTTGGAGGGCTCTGATTAAATAGAAAGTCTCTGAGTAACGATCGGTCGAAATCAACAGCAGTTGGAGGATTCTTTTTGCCGTTTGCGTACAGAAATATCTGGGCTTGCTGCATCAGATCATTTGACCCCAGCTGCAAAATTAAAATAAACAATGATGAATGCAATTCTTTTGAGTTTTGTTTAGTTTAGTTTTGAGATTAAACATTCACATAAGATCATTATTAAAAAATCACTCTATACGGCTAAAGATCGCATCATTACCATTTTCATAAGTTAAATTTTCTACTAAATTATTACTTTACTAATTAACTTAAAATAAAATGAAAAAGTACCTGGTTATTGAAGAGGTCAAGAGTGCTCTGGCCATTGGCTAACATAGCAGCAGAGATAAAGACAGCTTTGGAGATCTTTGTAGGAAACATCTCCATGGCATATGTCATACAAGCTCCTCCAAAATCATGTCCGACCATTATCACCTGTAATTAATAATGGTCTTAGTTGTTGTGATTTTCATTACAAAAAAAAAGATTGTTTTATAGGAAAAAGTTGTCACCTTGTCGTTGGGTTTGAGGGATTCTAAAAAGTGGAGGAGAGGCTTGGAGTAGTGAGCGAGGCTAGTAATAGTGTTGGTATCAAAAGAGCTTACACCTGAACCGGTTAAGTCAACCGCATCGACTTGGAAACCATGTTTCTCTAAGAGAGTTATGGTTTTGTACCAACACCAAGCCCCAAAGCCTCCACCATGAACCAACACTATCCGCTTCGTCTCTGAACTTTCCACCTTATTTAGCTCCTGTTACACATACACATAAGTCCCTTACATTGTCACAACATAGATAAGCTTGGATTGCTCAAAGGCTAATTTGTGCTTTTGCATTTACATGTGGAAATAAATTTCCCAAATTAAACTATATTCATATCTTCAACTAATCAGCATAAACCATTTTATTTTCTAGTTTAACATATATGTATTTGCAAAAAAACAATCCGAACCTATCTCATATACTAGGCTTGTTCATTAGTTTTCTATTAAGAGAAATGCTTGCCTTGTCAACGAGCTGATTAGGCTTGATCAGGGGATCGGTACTGGACCTTTGTCTAGAGCTAGAGCTTCTTATGACTCCCGCGGTTGACTTCTTGGGAGTCTGGACGGCAGAAACAGGTCCAGAACTGGTACCGGAGGGCTGAGTTGAGGGATAGACAATAGAGGTTGAGCGTCTGAAACTAGGAGGAACAACAGAGTTACTGTTACGAGGCGTCTGATTGAAGAGGAGATTAGTGGCTGCTAAGGTTTGCTCCTGAATGATATGAGAGTCTTTGTCGTGTCCATGGTGGTCTTGATGATGTCTCTCTCTTATCTTCTTCGATTTAGCTTTGATCCCGCCTTTCTTGGACGAAGAAGTGGAGGATGAGCCAGAGCAGGAGAGTGAAGGAAGTAATGTCCGTCTTCTAAATGAAGGCATCAGCGATAGACGACGCACGTATTTGTGTTTTCCGGAGTGACTTCCTCCTCCGCCGGAGGATTTTTTGGGACGTTGTTCCTGCTCATGAGATATGCATGTGAACGAGTTCCCCATTTTATTTGAATTTGCTCTACCTAGTTTCTCCACAAAACAAAAAGAGAATGTTTATAGAGATACTACTACATGTTCTTATGTTCGTGCTTGCCTCTGTTGGTTGTTGATAACAGTTGAGACCTTCACGTCGTGAAAAAAGGTCTCTGCATTACAGTTTTGAGGTTCCTATCCCTCCAAAGCAATATTATTATGACTAAATGGTATTAAGGAATATATCTGTAGAATACTTCTCCTCTGTTCTTTTTCAGAATATAATAAGAGAATACTTCATTCTATATTCTTTTTGGACCAAAAAAATACTTTATTGTAAATAATTAAAAAAAATTAAACAAAATTTGGTTGCTTAGATGGAGTTACAACACAAACATAGAGGACGAACATGGAATGCACATTCTTTTGACTTTCAAGATGAGTCAAGTGCAGGCCAAAACCAAAATGATCTATATCTATGCCAATTTAAAAGTTCTAAATGTCAATTGTGTTTTACCTAAATATAAGTAAAGAGCACGAGTTACTTTCACTCAGCCGTTTGGTAATGATGAGGAGCCAACTCCGTCAACCATAAGAGGTCAATCTTTGTGAGGTTTTTGATGTACTTCTTGCTGGTTTGCATGAGCTCGTTGAAGATAACACATTCCGGTTTTGCACGAAATAAAACAGAAGTTGGGTGGATGTGGACAATCTCACCACTTTCCAAAGCCCTGTCAAGACAACAGATGATAATGGAAATTTTGTTATAAAAACAATGACATACTAGGTGTATTTACATGTTAAGACAATAAATGAACCAAGAAAGGCACCTACCTGTATGTACCATCCAATTGTCTCTGTGCTGCTTTAAGGAAAAACGATGCAGCAAGACATCTACGAAACTCAAGCATGTCATTTCCGCATGAAGACACAGTAAATCCCATCTGTTCAACATGTTCACGAATTTGCCTGCAACAAGCACTTGTATGATTACCATATTTCATCATAAGGCATAATAATGAACTGCAAGAATTTAAAGAAAAGGCATGACCAACCTATACGTGTCACGAGCATGCTTCAAGGAACGGCTATTCACAAAGTTCTCCTTACACCATTTCTTCATAATTTTATCGATTTTGTTTTCACTGCCGGCTACTTTTCTTTTCTCCAAGAACTCATCCGACTCCCGATAAACATTAAGATAAGTAAGGTGATCCCCTTCAACACTAGCAAAGTGGTTCCTTGAGTTTCTTGCCTAGCAAAACAAAGAATAAAAACGGGTGCTTTAATCAACTATTAATATAAAGAAAATTTTGAATACGTCCTGGCCATTTGGTGTACTCACCTCTTCTCTCTTTTCACGTGGATCATAAAATATAGACTCCACAGTGAGCACTGCAACAGTGATCAGCATTTCCTCTAGACAGTTAAATTGATTGGCCAATATCAGAGCTCTGGAGTAGATAGGATCCAGTGGGAGCCGGGACATTTGGTAGCCAGTGGGATTCTCTAATTTACAATCATCAGTTAAGGCACCAAGCAAGCGCAACTCAGCCAATGCTTTTATTATGGAACCCCTGTTTGACATCAGATGACAATCCACATCAAAGTGTTTATAAAAAGACCATTAGAGAGAAGAGACTTCTATGAGTTAAACTTCCCTTAAAGGCTTTACTCATGGAAACCAACAAAACCAAATCATCGATATTCTTAACATAAGAAAATGACAGAGAGATACCAAACAAGAAGAAGTACCTTGAAGGTTTATCTATAAAGTCAAATCCAACTATATCATCAATTCCCAGAGCCTTCAGTTGAAGAATGACATTTGAGAGATTGCATCTCTTGATCTCAGGTTTGGTTGAATCTTCAAGTTTCTCAAATTCCCTCTCCGGATAAAGACGAAAGCACTTCCCAGGACCCTCACGTCCTGCACGTCCACTAAAGCAAAAGTCAAAAAAAACCCATAAAGCATATATAATGAAGAACTCCTAACTTTTGCCAACCATTAAACCATCTTTTAATAGAAAGAAAAAATGAATGACATAGTACCTTCTTTGAAGCGTCTGTGCTTTTGATGCTGGAACAACATCAAGTGACTCCATGCCTTTGCTTGGATCATAGCTTCGTGCCTTAACAAACCCAGGGTCTATCACGTATCTTATTCCAGGAATAGTAATTGACGTCTCTGCTATGTTTGTGGCCAAGATCACCTATAATTTGCAAATACCTCACATTGGTTTATTATCTTCGTATTGTAATTGACAACCACATCTATAAACATAAGCCAATAATAGCTGAACTTCTCTAACCTTACGGAAACCAGTCGGAGCTGGAGTAAATGCTCGCATTTGCTGCTCCGATGGAAGAGCAGAAAATATAGTAAGTGGCAATAGTTTTCGTTTGTCTTCAGGTAAATGTTGAAGTCTTTCTTGAACAAGTCTCTCAACAGATTCGATTTCATCTTGCCCAGTCAGGAAAACAAGTATGTCACCTGGCTTCTCCTCCAAATGGATCTACAAAAATTATGTTAAAATCAAACACAAAATTAGTTTACTAGAAAATTTAAATCCATTCCGCAAATGTTGGTAGAGGACGAGAGATATTTAAGTCTAACCTGAAATATGGTGACCAAGGCTGCGTCTACATAATCTGATTCAGGATGAACAGTATATAGAATGTCAACGGGAAATTGTCGTCCTTGCACATGAACAGCTTTGGCACCACCAAAATACTCAGAGAAAACACGTGCATCCAAACTGGCAGACATAATGATCAGCTTCAAAGGAGATAATTTTCTGCCTTGACACCCTTTTAATACACCATTCTGCTGAAGACCATTCTTATCCCTTCTATTAGTCAATAATTCTGATGCATTATTACCAATCCCATTTTTCTCACCAACAGGATTTGCCCGAGCCCGCTGTACTTTTTTCAGCAAGGCCAATAGAACATCAGTGTGAACAGTCCTCTCATGGGCTTCATCCACAATAATGACGGAATATCTAGAGAGAAGTGGATCCAACAGCGCTTCTCTGCAAATTTTGAAGAAAAGGATTTATGTTTATTAGAACACAGAGCAGCCATTGAGATTCACATCTCATAAAACTACGCAACAATAAAGTTCTAGTTTTGTTTACCTCAATAATAACCCATCTGTCATGTATTTCAACCTCGTGGAGCTAGAAGTAGTATCATCAAACCTAATGGAATAGCCAACCTTTTGGCCCAACACAACATCACATTCGTCAGCTACCCTTTTAGCAACAGTCACAGCAGCAATACGCCTCGGTTGTGTTATCCCTACCATCTTTCCCTCCCGACAGAATCCAGCATTGTATAGGAACTGAGGCAATTCTTCATGAGATAAAATCAACAAAAACAACAACATATGAAATCAACATCTTCCCTCTATTTTCCCAGCCAGTATGTGAGAATAATAACTTATCGAACAACTTACGAGTTGTTTTGCCACTTCCGGTTTCACCAACGATAATCAGAATATCATTATTTTGAACCTCCTGTATCAGACGTTTCTCCACTGGATAAACACAGAGAGAGTTAAGTCTCCGCGGGCATGAAAAATAATCATAATTTTGGAAAGGGAGAGCAAAGTATGACTATAGTAAATAACTGTACCTGAAGCAATAGGAAGAGACTTTTTATGTTCTGCTATCTTCTGGTATCGATTCATGGCAGAAGCTAATCTGAAGAAACAGTTGGAACAGAGATTTAGGGTTCGGCCTTTCCTAAAGACTAATCAACTGAAGAAGAGAGAGAGAAACCAATTTCTACAAATTTCCTATATTAGTAGTTCGATTGCAGTAACCTATTAACCTTTAATTTGTTAGTAATTACAATGATTGCCATTGGTTTAGTTGATTATTTGTTAACTGTTTAATGGTTTTATTGACTTTTGATTTTTTGTGCTTTTCATATAACACGTTTCAAAACTTTAATTATCTGGAAAACCCAGTCTTGAAGCAATGCAAAGACGAAGCACACGAAATTAGAATTTAACATCAACACAGAACAACTCATGACTCCACAATTCGATAACTAGGTTTTACTTCTAATTGAAATTGGACGATTAGATCAAAAATCATATAGGTCAAGTGCACTTTATCAAAATTCTTAATTTTCCATATATGATCTTCGATTGAAACTTAGAAGAAACATATACTGTAAATGAAAATTAGGGTTTACGAACAAACCCATATCTATCTAAATCGAAATTTAAAAAAAAAAAAAACAAAAGTTCAACCCTGATTAGTGAATAGAAGACGACGGTAAATGTATCATTATGTACATATATATATATATATATATATAGAGAGAGAGAGAGAGAGAGAGAGAGAGAGAGAGCGAAAGAAATAGTGGGAGAGGTGAAGAAGAGCTTACGCGAGTAAAAGCTAAAAGCTTGAGAGCTATGGAGTTGTTCTCACTGGCTGCAGAGGCAAGCGTCGAATTTATTAGGTGAAAAACAAATGTTACGAAGCTTCTTCTCCGTAAAGAGGGTTTGGCGAGGTTATATCATCTTCTGATTTTCAAAAAGTAAATGTTTTTCTATTCAAATTCGCCGAGCAAATTTGTGGGCCTTAAGAAATAGAAAGGTTGAAATAGAAGAATTTAGATTATGGACCTATTACGTTTATTGATACGTCCATGAGCACCCTCAATCAAGGATTGAAGAAAAAATCAAGCATCAAGGCATATTTGGAACGCAACCAAAGTACCAAGACTAACAACTTTAAGAAAGACATTGATGATTGGTTCAAAACACATATGGAGCTAAAAATAAGAAGCACAATCGAATCATTCGATGGATAAATGAGTTATGTGCTTTTTTTTCTCATCCAAGTTTTGTCCCAATGAATTTTTTGGAGAGGTTATTAAGAACACAAATGGTTTGCTTTATAAATACTCCATTGGAGATTTTATCAAGGTCCAGCAAATGGAAAACCTATTTACTTTTAGACTGCTGTGGGAGTGGTCCAAGAGTTCTTCTAGTCTCTCATTTAATGTTATTTCATTTTTTAGAATAATTTGTATTTAAGTTTGTTTCATTTTCAAGATTAGTCTCTTTGACTACTTCTCCTATTTTCTCTATTTAAACTCTTGGTTTCTTCATTGTAAACTATCTTGGATTTGGATTTAGAAAAATGAAAACTCTTTTTATGATACTCTCGAAAGTCGTATGCTAAGTTATCCCTTGTACTCGATTTGCTATATCTCCAGCCTCTGGTTTGAGTCACTCTTCTCTTGGGCGAGTCTACTGCTTGCTTGTCTTATTTGCAACATATTTCATATCACACTCGATCTGATATCACTCGAGTGACTGGTTTCCTTCACACCCGACGTCTAAGTCGACCTGCACTTGCTCGAGAGTCGTTTCTCAGCCTCAACAGAAGGACTTCCTGCAACATTCTGCTTAGGTGTTCATACCAACTCTTTGAGTGGATCTTTGGGTAGGAGTGTGTCATTTATAGTATAGTACTTGGAAATAAGAAAATTTGTTTCTTCTGCATTATAAAATTCAAAGTTAAGATATACAACAAAAAAAAATTATTAATTTGAAATCGAGAAAAAAGGAAAAATAACAACTCAAATAGTTATAAAATCAAAACTAAAAAAGTTCACATATACTCTTATTAAAGTAGAAGTATAATCAAAAGAAGACTACCAGACAAAAGGGATGTTTGTGATTAGGGTTTCCTCTCCCATTGCTTAGGATGCAATGATGATTGATACCTTTGAGAAGAGTCTACTGCTGTGTGATCCTCAAAATGGGGCCAACTCATGGGCAGGGAAAGTCTCAATGACGAACGTAGAAAGTCTAGTTTAACTGGAAAGTTTGATGGATGAGGATTGCGTCATGTCAAGGTTGAAATTAACCTATCATGGTGGTGTTGTGGGTGAACCGGAGATCACAATTTATAAAGAGGTGTTTGATACTATGCATATTGGGCCTGCGAATTCGGTTAGTACGGTTTTGGGTCATGTCGATTTATTCGGAATTTGGGAATTTAGCAAATTTTAAAATTGTCCTGAAATTAACCGAAATGCAAAAAAATTCAGATCTGGTTGGGTAGTATTCAATGGTGCCGAATTAATTCGAATAAGAAGTAAAAAATCCGAAAATAGATTTTTTTGGAAAAAAATCCGAAACATCCCAAAAAGCCAAAAAAGTCCGACCAAAACCGATCCGAATTGGCTTTCATTTCAATTCATTTTAGTTGTATTTAAATATTATGTAAATACCCGATATCTGAACTACCTGATCTTAATCACTACCTGAATTTGACAATACAACACTTACCATATTACCTGAATTATAGATAAATATTCGAGTCGGTATGTCCAAATCTCGGTTCGAGTCGGGTCGGACAAATCGGTTCGGGTTTTAATCTCATGCCTAATGCATACCATGTGACAATGGTGTATGTTGGTGAAGGTTTTAGGGAAGCTTGTTCCGATCAATGTCTTGCAAAGGAAGCAATGTATGTTATGGATATTTTAAGACAGTTCTTTATGATGCGCTTTAATAATGAAGAAGATTTTGTGGAAACCCTTTCCACAGATCCTTGGAAAGCTTTAAGGAGTTACCTTATGGTTCAACCTTGTGATCCTGAAACAATCCACTTTGCGATGACATCTTGACTACTCACCTTTGGGTTTAGTTGACTAACATTCCACTTAAGATGTATCACAAATCGATTTTGCTAGGAATTGCTCAAGCGATAGGTAAACATATTCGAGTTGGTATGACCATATTGTCTTTTGAGTGTGCACATTACGCTAGGGTTTGTGTTGAAGGTGGATCTACATAAGCTGCTAAAAGGTTTGATTAAGATCAATAGAAAAAGTATTATGTGATGTATGAGGGTTTAAATATCATATGCTCTAAAGTTCAAAATGAACACCAAATGGAAGAAAATAACGTTCATCACCTAACCAACAACTCTTTGTTCAGAATTTGAGGCTCTGCTATAGGCTATGACATGTCTATATGATCAAGGTGTCTCTGAGACTAACTTTGCGATGGACTGTATAGAGTTGGTGAAAATAGTGGAGAATCTGAAAAACTTTTCCCGACTTTGTTGTCTTTTTTTTTCCTTATCTTTGATTCCTAGAAGTTTAAGCAACAAAATATATTTTCTAAAGTTTGCAATGCATGTTAGGGGACTTTCTAAAGACTTTTACCTTTATAGATAATGTATCAACACATTGGCTTGAAGCTTTTAATATAATATGAGTTGAGTTGAAAAAAAAAAATTTGCAGAGTTTTTTGAATTTGGTAGTTATATGTCTTGTCGTTCCAATTATTGGCAAAAAAAATTAAATTTAAAATTCAAAATAAATTTTGAGTTTATAAATAACCGTTATTGTTTAAGCTTTTACTTACGCCGAAATAAAATTTTTTAAAAAAATTTAAGCAGCTAAACTGGTTGAATTAATGTTTTTAAATTTATATGTTAATTTATTTATGTTGATTTAAATGAATATAGACAAGTTTTTCACAAGACTAGGTTAGAGATTTAGACCATACTATTCACTCATGATATCTATTGTGCCCCTAGGACAATATCATCAAAATAATATAGTTGGAAAAAATTATTTTTCACTATACATATGTATCTCTTTTTTCTTTTGGTCAAAATATACATATGTATGTCTAACATATTTATTACATGCAGTTAAAATTGTATAGGTTGATCGAAAACTATTACAAATACAAATTTAAATCACAAGATAATAGACTTAAACGTAAACTTATATTTATGGTCAATTTCAAAAAATTGATAGTAAATATTTTTAAAAAAATTCAAAAACTTGAAGTCTTTATTCAAAACTCGTTATTTTTGACTTTATGCAAAATTCATTTTATATAATTTTAAAAGGGAAAATAGTCAAACAAATGTTAAATTCAAGTTAAAGTTAGCTTATTACAGTTTAAAATCGGCTAAATCAGCACAATTTTGTATTTAGTTTGACAACTAAAAAGATTTGTAGTTTATTTAGCAAATTGTGTAAAATTTGTATTTGTTTCGACTATTTTTCCGAATTTAAAATCATAAAATTCTATGCATCTCATTTACAAATCTTACAACCATTTTTGAATCCACCAGAAATTTAGAATAACTCTTCCAGTTAACCTTTCTGATTAAATTTTGCAATCCATATGACAAAAGGCATTGTTAATGAATCGCTTACATTGTTTAGTCTGGTGATAATTATAATAGCATTATAATAAGCTTAAACTAAACAATGGCTAAACAAATGTCATTATGCGTGTGTGCTCAAGAACGTGCCCATCCATCCATTCTATTGCTCATAATCCTTCTTTTCTTGTTAGCCTTGTTCTTTGCAGCTAATTTGAGCTTCCTCTTTGCGTTTCTTTCAGGGTTTATCACCGCCATTAGCTTCTCCTCACGTTTCCTCTTCTCCCTTTTGGCTTCCATCTTCTTTTCGATTTCTCTGTAAACTTGCACAAACATTTGGCTGCCTAAGCTCTTGTCTCTTATACTGTCTCTCACCTCTTCAGCTACCTGTTTCAACTTATCTGAGATGACGTTTCCGGTAAATCCTTCACAAACTTTGTACAACGGAAGTAAGATTCTGAAGGCGTATGGAAGAACTCTTCTTGATTCAATTTTGAGGCAAAACATTTATAGACGTTGAACACGACGCTCATCTGAAGAGACTCCATATCAAGAGCAAGTTTCCCCATTTTTCTGAGCAAACTTCCAATCAACACATTTCTCACATCCTTTTCACTGTGTTTTCCTGAAACAAGAGCCATAAATTTAGACTTTCCTTTAACGGAATCAAGTTCTCCAACGGCATGGAGGAACACCACTTGCTCATCATTGTCAAGACTGGACCAGAACTCATGACCAGATTTTCCAATCATATAATGAAGGCCAGAGACTGCAAAAGCAATATTTCTGTAATTTCTTTGTTGCCTGTGCTGCGCTGATCCTCTAATTGGACGCAAAGAGAAGCAGCAACCATGAACAGTCTACTTGGTTTCTCGAGAAGAGAATCAGCTACTAGTTTCTGAGATTTTCCTCTTTCCCTCCCAGCTAATTTATTAAAATAATAATTCAGGAGCCGGCAGGATATAGTACGTACGCAACCATTCGTGTCGGTGCAACAACAACTTAAACACCATTTTCCAAACATCCTGACAAAAGAAATCAGTTTTAGTAAGAGTTGTAGTTCTTTCGAAGGAGAAAAGGCAGAAAGACTAAACATCAAAATTGTCAAACAAGAAAATATATATATATATATATACTAGAGCTTCAAGACGCAATGATTAACAAGCTACTTCTCAGAAGTCAAGTACAACAATAACCAACAATTATAGCATCATAGAGCTAAGAGCATTACCTCAAATTTTTTTTCAAAAGTTAAACCAGGAAAATGCTGGAGCATCTTCTCTAAAATAACCAGTGAATAGTAAGCTTCCTTCCAGAAGGGGACATTGCCTTCCTCAGCCACATCTTGCAACTGTACAGTAAACTCCAAAATTATTTTTGCCTCCTGCAATATATTGTAGATATGCTTCCGAACTGTTGCCTTCATGGCTTCAATGAATAATCCCAGTACCTGCACCACATTCAACAAGTGACTAAGAGTAACCAATAAAACCAAGCTTTATGACGATGATTCATGTTATACAGATTTTTATAAGACTCATGTGAAATTATTTCCTACTCCCAACTGATCTGACATCTAACTATTGTCAACAAGAACATGAAGCTTCAGAGCATTTACCTGTGCTGCTATAGCCCGTGAGTTCTCCTGCTTATACCATACCAGACAGTGCTCGAGGCTGAAATCAAGTTGATCTTTTACTCATGTGACCTATCAGAAGTTTTATCACATCACAAGTCTTTTCCAGAACTTTTGTAGCATCATCAGTAACCAAACGACTAGCAAGCTGAAGAAAGCTTTGAGACTGCTGGTCAAGAAATGACTGCTTGCCAGGATAAGATTTTGAGATTTTATCAATAAGCGCTCCAAGCATGTCAAGAACTGCTTCTCTTCCAGTTATATTTGCATAGCTGTAGCAAAAATTCAGTTACTAAATGATAAATTTAGCCAGATTTCAAAAAGCTAGTGCACATACGTCGTAGCTCAGATGTTTTAGCAAAATGTTAACATGTCGCTGTAGACATTTCTCAGGAAGTGAATAATGGAGCAAAATTTCCAATTGTAACTCTTTACACTTCTTGCGGATGTCTTTCGAGTGAGTCGTTATCATCAACTATAATCTTTTTTGCTACAAATCTATTAATTCTACAGAAAAAAATGGAATTGGGATATGGATGGAATATAATGAAATAGAGCCGCTTTGAGGTTCCCTATGAAATGAGGCATGGAACGGAGAAGCAAAAATATTCTGATAAAGACGTTCTTCAGTAATATCATCATGACTCTCGAAGTGACAGAGAAGTAACAGATGAATCCGATTCTAGATCAACAAACATGGGAAGCTGAGGCAATGCCTTTGACTCCTATGATGATAAAAAGAAATTTCCCGAGTTGAGAAGAGCTTCTAATAGCTTCACCTTATCCAGACTCTTAAAGCCTTTGATATCAATTTCATTAATTCTCTGAGAGAAACTCTTGAACTGCATCCAGAAGTAAGAAACCACAAATGACCATAATTAAGGAGCACCAAAGAGAACAAGCTCTCAATACAATAAGCAAATCGAGAAGACGCACCACAAATCTCTTCCTTCCCTTAGATTTGTTGAGCGACTTGACAGCCCGAGAATCAGCCGGAGTCGCCATAATCAGCCAGTTCAGAAGTTGCGATGGAAACTGTTAGGGTTTCAGAAACGATTTTCCTAAACACCAATTTCGAAAATAGTAAGAATTCAGTTTCAAAAAGATAATCCAGACAAAACAATTTACTTAAAGATGTGATCGGAGATTGAGACAAACCTTTGGTTTTGAGAAAGCGCGCGCAGTAGAGAGTGTAAGTAGTCGCTTGGGTTTAGGTCAAACTTAGGGTTTAAGAATGTTGGCTTTAGGTGTGGGCTGTGTAATAATGGGCCGAGCTTTCTACTAAAGAACTTGAACACTTCTCGAGTCAAAGTCAAACTTTTGAAAATATGACATCATTTTGTGGGATAATCTCTGTAATGCCATTGCGACCATCGAGAAAATATCATCAAGACCGGAATCTCTAAAACTCATCTGAAACTCAGAAAACCCTAAACAGTTTTAAACTTTTTCTTTCCACACTGCTGCAAGACTGCAAATCAAGCAAGCACATTCTTCCAACAATGGCGTCTCATCTCTTTTCTCGATCCCGTATCTCTCTCCTCAAAACCCTCAAACCCATTCACCACACCTCGCATTCAACCATCAGACCGATTTCTGGTACATCGGTCCTCTCTCAAGATCCACAGCTCGCAACCGAATCATCCGATCACGACACATCGAATCATCACGCAAGCTCTACACCACTTCCACCGAATCCAGCGACGGGAAGTCCTCTATATCAAGAGAATTGGCGTAGTCCGATCCCAAACACACCATCCTTCAATCAATCTCTCGTTCCTCTGGGATTTCTAAATCAGGCTCCTGCTGGTCGCATCAGAGCTCTCTCTGAGACGCTAGACATGAACTCGCTGCTGAATATGTTTGCTGATTGGACCGCGTCGCAGCGATGGTCCGATATGAAGCAGCTTTTTGAGTTTTGGGTTCGATCTCTCGACAAGAATGGGAAGCCAAATAAGCCAGATGTTAACCTTTACAATCTTTACCTTCGAGCTAACTTGATGATGGGAGCTTCGGCTGAAAACATGCTCGATTTGGTTGCGCCAATGGAAGAGTTTTTTGTGACACCCAATACAGCGTCTTATAATCTAGTCTTAAAGGCTATGTACCAGGCAAGGGAGACTGAGGCTGCCATGAAGCTGCTTGAGCGGTTAGATCCTCTGAGTTTGTAGAAAGAATCCTTTTTGTTTGCTCTACAATGAAAAAGACAAATACTTTGTCAGCAATGAAACACTGTTTGCTAAATTAGTGTCCAATGACTGAGATTTATAAGCTATTATACATGGTTGTTTTTTCTATCAAAAGATTTATCAGAATAGTGCCAAAAATTTGAAATTTACATGATTGAACGTTAACATCTGCTGATAGATCTGTCACTGAGACTGGTTCATGCAAATGTAGAGTTTAATTTTTTTTTAATGTAACATTACTTGATGTAATTTCGTCAGAATGCTGCTGTTGGGGAAGGAATCTCTTCCGGATGATGAATCATATGATTTGGTTATTGGAATGCATTTTGTAGCTGGGAAGAATGACGAAGCGATGAAACTCATAGACATAGCATTAAAATCTGGTTATATGTTATCCACCACAGTCTTTACTGAATGTGTTCGTAGTTGTGTATCCAAAGGTAGGACAGATACACTGGTCTCCATCATCGAGAGGTGTAAGGTATTAACGATTCTTTGTGATCTTTGGTTGACATCTGTAGCTTTTGTCGTCACATTTCTTAATTATATTTGTACTCTTGTGTCGCAGGCTGTTGATCGGAACAAGTCCCTTTGCCCTAGCTGGATACTATGTAATTATATGGCAGAAGTTGCAATTCAAGAGGATAATAGCAAGTTAGCATTTTATGCATTTGAATTTATGTTCAAGTGGATCACTAGAGGCGAAATGGCTAGACCCTCGGTTATTCTATCTGTTGATGAAGGGTTGGTAGTAGCAGGTCTTGCAACTGCTGCGAGGACTTGCAGTTCATCTTTAGTGGATGGATCATGGACGATTCTGAAACAGAGTCTGCGTGGAAGAAAGGCACCCAACCCTGCAACGTACGTTGCAAAGATAAATGCATATGCATCGTTGGGGAATCTGCATAAAGCGTTCACCACGCTTCATGAACTTGAATCCGCATATGCAGATGCTGAAAAAGAAATTGTGGAGGAAATGCTTTCACCTTTTACATCGTTATACCCACTGGTTGTGGCCTGCTCTAAGAAAGGTTTTGAGACGTTAGATGAGGTATATGTCCACTCTTTTAAGTGTAGATATTCTACATATTTTCAGCTTTCTTCAGAACAAGAATTAAAGTAGGGTCATTGGTTAATTTACTAGTAGACGTACTAGTATACATAGGAAACTTATGCAATTAAGAGCGATTCTAGAAAACCTGTTTATCGGGGTGAAGTCTCATAGTCTGAATGTTAATGCGCAATAGAGTGCTGGGACTAAGCCTTGTACTGTCACATAATCCACCAGGTATACTTCCAGTTAGAGAATTTGAGTCGAGGTGATACTCCATATAAGTCTGTTGCTGCTCTGAATTGTATAATTCTTGGCTGTGCAAACACATGGGACCTGGATCGTGCTTATCAGACATTTGAGGCAATAAGTGCTTCCTTCGGGCTGACTCCTAACATCGATTCGTACAATGCTTTACTATATGCATTTGGAAAAGTCAAGAAGGTGCTGTTTCCTTGTCTTTTTTTTCTCTCTCTCTCTCTCTCTCCAATATATTTTTTCATCAATGAACAGTTTAACGACCGTAGCTTGTGTGCTTTGCAGACTTTTGAGGCAACAAATGTATTTGAGCATTTGGTTAGCGTAGGTGTTAAACCTGATGCCCGGACGTTTTCATTACTGGTTGATGCTCATCTCATAAACCGGGATCCCAAATCAGCTCTGGCTGTCATTGATAACATGGTAAACCAGAGTTAGAAACAAACCTGCCTACACTCTGAGAGAATGATTTGTGTTGATTACATGTCTTCGAGAAACTAACATGTTTCAATCAAACAGATCAATGCTGGATTTGAACCCTCCAGGGAGACATTGAAAAAGCTCAGAAGGCGATGTGTCAGGGAAATGGACAACGAAAACGATGATCAAGTGGAGGCATTGGCCAAGAAGTATCAGATCAGGATGGGAACCGAAAACCGGAGGAACATGCTGTTCAACATAGACTACTCCAGGGGCCGTGCATTAAATAGATGAGTAGAATGGGAGTCCTATCTAATCTGTACTTCATATACACAAAACGTGATTTTTTGTTTTATTCTCTTACCAGCAAGCTTTATTATATTCTTCTAATCTCTTTAAGTATTTTCTTTACGTTATCTTGTTTGTTGTTATCTTTTGAAACCTAAACAGTCAGGGTTTAGAATAGCTAGATTCCGGCAAATATTTCAGTGTTGACCAATAAATGTTACAACTTTATCGAATATTATTTTATCGATCTGTACATTTGAATATGTATTACATAACCTTATGTAGATATATGATCAGTATAAATAGCTATGCTTGAGGCTATATTTAACAATTTCCATTTTGAAAATTTTGTTGTTCGTATTGTCATTTTAACTATATAGTTATTGTGATTCACAAAGCCAAAGCCTTGAAAATGAGTAGGCCCAAGCCCAACAAGCTCGGCTGTATCAATTCACAAACAGCTTTGGCGAAGCTTTCATTTCATTTTTGGAATCAAAGACACAAAACCCTAAAATTTTCGAAAGCTGATTGAAGAAGGAAAAGAAATGGGTGGAAGAACGGAAGAAAGTGGCGAAGGCAAAGAGAAAGAGGAAGAGCAAGACGGCATTTCCGTGCACTCTCCTTGTAAAGCTGCATTACCTTCATCCGCTTCTTCTCTCTCAAAGGTCCCTTTTGTTTCCTCTCTTTCTCTACCGTTTATTCCTTTGTTCTGAGGTTTCAAAGGTTCCTCTTTTATCTGATTGCTTCACAGGAGCAATCACAGGTTGAGTTAGAGTTAAGGTTACTAGAAGCTCTTGAAATCTATCCTCCTATTAAACTCCGAGGCAAGTTTACGCGACGCAATCTTTGATCCTTTTGCTTGTCTCTTGTTCTTGGACATTGGTCACTTCTTTGGTTTCTTGCTTTCTAATAATGGGATCATGATGGTCTTGCAGGGATACATCGCCACTTTGTTCTTTATGGTCTGATGGAGTATCTCGGAAAAAGGTTTGTTTTCAGAGTTTCTTTCATATTTCAACCGATGAGTTCTGATCCTTATTGATTGAGCCTTTCTGTCAACTATTCTTTTCCATAGCTTTGATCGACAGTTCACAGCGGATGAGGTTCTCCAGCTACTGGATCGTTTCTACAACATCGAGATGCTGGTGAGTTGTTATTACAACAACAAAAATGTTGATTACAATGTCCCATTGATAGAGGTTCAGTTCATGGCTGTTTTAGAGTTGGGCTAATGGTTTAATCTGTGTGACCTCTGGAATTTTCAGAAATCAGATGATGAGGACACGGACATTCTGAATCGTGAAGAAGACTTTACCTTGCCTCAGAGTTACTTTGTTAAGGATGAACAATGACAGCAGTAAGAAGAAGTAGTATTTGCTTCCTTCATCTTAACCCCTCTTTTTGTATATGGTCTTCGGTTTGTCCTCAGATATTATGATGAGTTTTTTTTGGGTTTTTTTTTCTGTATATTCTGCAGTTTTACTAATGTCAATAAAACCATCACAGCATTAATGAACTTTCTTTTCTTTTACTCTGTTGAGATTCATCTTTATATGCTTTTATGTTTAGCGGTCACTCTTTTCATGTTACTCTTGGATTTATTTGTTCGGTTAGCAACTTTAAAATATTGGAAATACAGCAGAAACATATCTGATCAGATCATAGTATAATTGCAGAGCATAAAATATTCGATACCATGAAATTGACGACAAAATAAAAAAGAAAAGGACGTAATCAAAAAGGAAAAGAAAAAAATTAACATAGATTGAATTTCAATCGTCTGATTCCATCTCTCTAATGAAACCAAGCTATGGAACTTAAAGGAATTGGCCTCCCCCTTCTGGGCATAAAATCTAATCTCATTCAACTTCCAAGCTCTCTTGATCAGTTCTGAAATCAAAAAAAAAAAAAAAATACCAAATCAAAATCTCAACAATTTGTTATCCGTTTTATCTGTTATGTTACCTCAGCTGCCTCTGCAGGCTTAGCTTGTTCTTGCTTGGGTTCATCAGTCTTGACGTTGTCTTCTCCTGAAAACATAACAAGACCATTGCTTAAAGTTTAAACAGTTTAATACATCATGCGTGCTCTGTGATTTCAGACAGACCTCCATCTTCAGGAAGATCAGAAGTCCAGAGGGTGAGGTTGTCCCTTAGGAGCTGCATGATCAAAGTGCTGTCCTTGTACGACTCCTCACTTAAAGTATCTAACTCTGCAATCGCCTCATCGAAGGCTTGCTTGGCCAAGTGGCAAGCTCTGCAATAGTTTTCCAGAAACTTTATCATAACAAAGTTGACACACCTGATGCAATTTTATTTAGGAATCAACGTTTTTACAAATGAATGAGAACCTTTCAGGAGAGTTCATGATCTCATAGTAGAAAACAGAGAAGTTTAGAGCAAGTCCAAGACGAATCGGATGGGTCGAAGGAAGCTCAGTGCTTGCTGCTTGTGTTGCAGCCTAATCATAAACAATTGTATCAGACTAAAATTCTCCTGATCTACAAGTGTCTGAGGAAAAACATATCCAATACCTCATAGCCTTTAAGCGACTGTTCAGCAGCTTCCTTCCTCTCTTGCTCGGTCTTAAACTCAGCCAAGTAACGGTAGTAATCTCCTTTCCTAACAAATTTTCAGAGAACACCAAATCAAAACTTGTGTTTCATTGGGAGATGAGAAGAGTGTTTTGTAATTCACATCTTGTAGTAGAAAACGGTGGCTTCTCCTGAGGTAGCGTGAGGAATGAGATGCTGATCGATGATGGTTAGAATGTCTTGACAAATGTTAGCAAGCTCGTCTTCTACCTTTTGGCGATAACCCTTAATGTGTTTCACGTTAGATTCATTGCCTTTGGACTCTTCCTTCTGCTCGATCGAAGACATTATCCTCCAAGAGGCTCTTCTTGCTCCGATAACGTTCTTGTAACCAACTGACAATAGATTCCTCTCTTCCACAGTCAGCTCACTGTTCACCTTCGCCACTTTCTTCATCGTCTCCACCATCTCTGCAAATTCATTACCAAATCCGTAAATTCCAAATATTGTACTGTAATAAAGAAAAAAGAAAAAAAACTGAAATAATAAAGACATTGAGTTACCGTCATATCGCTCAGCTTGTTCGGAGAGCTTAGCCATGTAGACAAAGGTCTCTCTTTCTTTGTCGGATCCCGATGATGACATTTTGTCCCGAGAATATGTCGAAAACAGAGATCTTGATTATAGTTGTCTTTTTTTATTTTTTTATTTTCCTCGTGGGGATAAATAAAGCGAGATAAAATGATTGGAAGAGAGAAGAGGGAAAGAGAGAAATATAATAAGAGGTTTGAAGATGGTTCGCAAATGGCGGAAGAAGACTGAATCTCAACCTTCAGATCCAAGCGCGTCTAAGTGTCTGCGCAATTTATTCCAACCAACTTAACGAACTTCTCGCTTCGTAACACTGAGTTTAATTTATATAATTTAGGTCCAATACAAAAGACCGATGGGGATGTAGCTCAAATGGTAGAGCGCTCGCTTTGCATGCGAGAGGCACGGGGTTCGATCCCCCGCATCTCCAATATTTTTATTTATATATTTGTTTTTTTCTTTCAGTTATTCTAATTTTCACTGTTCACTTTATTTAATTGTCGATATCTTATGGCCGTCGCCGTCGTTCCTTGTCCGAGGATGATGAACATTGGAAAACAAATTCGGTCTTACTTCGTTCTTAACCGTCGATTCTCCACGGAGCTGACTCAATCGAAACTATCTCCAACCACCATAACACCGGTAAACCAGGACCATATCCTCCGAGTCTGTACAATCCTCTACCAGCAACAACATTCGCCTGATTCACGTCTCGTCTCGAAGCTTTCTTCCACTGGTTTTGAACTTACTCACGAGTTCTTCCTCCAAGTCTGCAACAATTTCCCTCTTTCATGGCGTCCTGTCCACCGTTTCTTCCTGTTCTCGCAGACTCACCACCCCGATTTTGTTCACACCTCTACTACTTTTAATAAGATGCTTGGAATCATCGGTAAATCGAGAAACATGGATCTTTTCTGGGAATTGGCTCTGGAGACAGGGAAACGCAGATTGGCTAATGATAAGACGTTTCGGATCGTGTTGAAAACGCTTGCTTCTTCTCGAGAGTTGAAGAAATGTGTCAACTTCTTCCATCTGATGACCGACTTTGGGTATTCGTATAGCTTGCAAACGCTGAATAGATCAGTGGAAACTCTGTGTAAGGAGAAGCTTGTCGAGGAAGCTAAGTTTGTTGTCACTAAGTTGAAAGATTGTATCAAACCTGACGAGATTACTTACAGAACGATGATAGTAGGGTTTTGTGATGTGGGTGATTTAATCGAAGCTGCCAAGCTTTGGAATTTGATGATGGATGAAGGATTCGAGGTTGATATCGAAGCTGGTAATAAGATTACGGAGACATTTCTCAAGAAAAACCAGTTCAATGAAGCTTCGAAGGTCTTTTACGTAATGATATCAAAAAGAGGCGGAGATTTGGATGGGTCATTCTACAATATTATGATCGATTGGTTGTGTAACAATGGCAGGATTGATACTGCCTGCAAAATGTTTGACGAAATGCGTGAAAGAGGCGTACAGGTTGATAAACTAACTTGGGCGTCAATAATCTATGGGCTGTTGGTTAAAAGAAGAGTTGCAGAGGCATATAAAACGGCCGAGAAGATTAAGAATCCAGATATTAGTATCTATCACGCATTGATAAAAGGGATGGTGAAGATTAAACGGGCAAGCGAAGCAACAGAGATTTTTAGGAAGATGATACATAATGGATGCGAGCCAACAATGCATACATATCTTATGTTGCTGCAAGGACATTTGGGGAGAAGAGGAAGAAAAGGACCAGACCCGTTAGTAAATTTTGATACTATTTTTGTAGGAGGTATGATCAAAGCGGGAAAACGATTGGAAACGACAAAGTATGTTAAGAGGACGATGAAGAGAGGGCTTGAAGTGCCTAGATTTGATTACAGCAAGTTCTTGCATTGTTATTCTAATGAGGAGGGTGTGGTTATGTTTGAAGAGATGGCAAAGAAACTACGAGAAGTGAGCTTGTTTGATTTGGCTGACATATTCCAGAGGTATGGTGAGAAAATGACCACTCGAGAGAGAAGGAGAGATAGAGAAATTCAGTCATAAACATAATTCTGCCCTTGTAAATACAGATTTCAAGTTTCTTCTGCATAAAAAACTTGAGCTTTATTTTGAAACCAATGGTTGTCTCAAAATTTGTTTACATATGACTCTAGCGCACGGTATCGTTACAAAATATATCTATAAAACAACATCAATTATAAGATCCTACTGTAGATTCACACTGCAATGCTAAAGTTACAACTTCTAGTACTCCAAAACTGTTATTAGAGAGCTTCGTAACAGATCGGCAAAAACCAGAATGGTTTTCAATACAAGTAAGGGTTTTCCTTCAGGATCTGCAGTCTCTTAACCCAGTCATAAGAGTTTCTTCGTCCAGTTTGTGTCCTGCACGTATTCAATCACATGAATCAGCAGGCAGAGAGAGCAGAGTGGTGGAAGCAATGGTGTTTACTATGATGCAAAAAGAATATCTGACCTATAAATACTATTTTGTTAATCCGGTTCTCTTCCTCACTCCATTTTCGCGCTGGCACTATGTCATATATCTCTCTAACGGCCTGCACATATTTGACGACAGAGAAGCAATGTGAAAGACATCTACTAGGATAACACGACCTTACTCATGTTTCAATTCACGATTACTTTACCTGCAAAATATGCAGCTGGTCTGAGTTCTGAATGCTCAACACAGCCTTGCAACGGTATACATCCATCTCTAATATTTTATCCCACAGAATTTCCTCAAGCCATAAACGAACCTGTCATTTGTCAAACAGAAAACAAGGTGTATCATGAAAACATTAGTCTTAACTAATGTATCCAAGAATGTTTGATGAATTTGTTACCTTATCAAGGTTTAAAGGTTGGGGTTCACTGATGCAAAGAGTCCTCACTCCACTATCGTGAAGGTCTGTCGTCGTCAAAGATTTATTGGCTTCTAGCAGGGATTCCAGACGGCTGACATGCTAAATGGAACAGTGACAGGGAAAAATGTTCAATGTTACAGTCAAAAGCATATATAGTACTCAAGCATATAATCAGATGATACAGGAGAAGTTTCTGAGACTTAACAGTCGCATCATATGCCTGGCAGTCTAATATATTGGACAAATCTACTTGGCACCTGACCGAACGGATGACATTGGCAAGGGAATTGATGGAATGAATTTCCTTCTCTAATTCATCAGATTCCTCTTGAGATATTAAGTCAATCTTGTTCATTATTATTGTGTCCTACAAAACAATTCAGAAAATCATATCATAATGAGGTAAGATGCAAGATGCAGAAGGTGATAAGCTAGGGTACCCATAGGTTGTGTCGCAAGATGATTACCGCAAATGCAATTTGATTAAAAGCCTCAGGAAATGAGGATGAGTCACGGCGCTCATTTAGCTGAAAACGAAGATTCTTTGCATCCACGACCTATCCAAACAGCTAAGTCAGTACAGGCAGTTGCTAATTTACTGGAACAAGGGAGGCTGTAAACAATCTTAGACATATATGCTATAAAGAAGTAACCAGAAAAAGTAAGAATCACTTGCTATATTTGACAAAGAGCAGCTTGAAGCTTAACACAGGAGACGTGAATGAGATTTAACAGTTTTTTCACTCACAGTAACAATGCAGTCAAGCTTGACTTCTGATTCTAACTGCTCATCCAACCAGAGGATAGAAGCCAATGGAGCTGGATTTGCTAAGCCTGTTGTCTCTAGCAATATATGATCAAGCCTGCATACGAGAAAGAAAAAGCAGAAATCAAACATGCATTCTTTTAAGGGATATATAGGCGATGTTACTTCTAAACACTGTCTCAGATTCAACTAGAACTTGAAAACTGCAACCAATGAAAAGTAAAGCACCGAACAGAGGACTAGAAAGAGGAACAAAACAAAGTACCAAAGCTTCAATATTCTTATATGGCTAAGAATTATTGCTTTAACCAAATTTTAGAGCTTTAATGATAACGATTATCACGAATGTATCACTGTGTCTGGAAATAAAACAGCTGATTCTGAGTTAGAACCAGTATAGAGAAAAATTACACCTGTCTTTTCTTTGCACAAGCTGCTCAAGGGCTTGAACAAGGCTATGCTTAACAGTGCAGCAAACACAGCCATTAGCAAGCTCGACCCATTCTTCAACGATGGCACCTTCTTCTCCTTCGTTTATCATAGCCCTTTCAACTCCAATCTCTTCCCCAAACTCATTCAAAATCACAGCAATTCTCCTCCCATGTTTCCCGTTCAGAATATAATTCACAAGCTAATGTGAAAATCAATCAGATAACAACATTAGAGTCAAAAATAAAAACCAAATCCAACACGTAAATCAGTGAAATGAAGAGACTTTTTTCCATTACTTACGGTGGACTTTCCGGCGCCGAGATAGCCAGTGACGACAGTGACACCAACTGAAACAGCGTCGCTTGATTCCTTTACGGAGGGAATCTTTTCGACAGAAACATCCGATTGGATTTGAACAGCCATCGGTGGCTCTTCATCATCTTCCATTTCCACTCCCTCTTCCTTCTACTTTCTCCATCATCGCCGGTATATGCAGAGACGCCGTAAGAAACTTCGCTTGCGGAGTATGGGCCGAGCCCACATTAACTTACACAAGTTCAATTCGATTCGGTTCGATTTATTATGCTTGGTTTGGTTTGGTCGGTTCGATTTAATATGGTTTGGTTTGGTTTAGATGCGAACCCCTAATTTTTTTGGGTCAAAAAAACCCCTATTTTTAAGTTCTGCAAACATATCTCTTTCTCGCTCTTTGCCCGATTTTTTCATTTAAGAGAGGAAAAAACCTAAAGTTCTCGTGGTTTTTTGTTTTCAGAGAGAAAGAGAGAAAGCACATCTCTGCCCTTCGTCTCCATTTTTCTCCGATCCTTCCAAGAGTTTTAGGGTTTTTTTTTTTCTCTTTGCTTCAAAGATGGGAAGGGCAAAGAAACCTCAGAAGTTTGCTGTTGTGAAAAAGATGATAAGCCACAAAGCTTTGAAGCAGTAAGTAACGATTCTTCTTTCCTGCAAATATGATATTTTTAGGGGTTTTTTTTGTCACTAAATCTGGGGGTTTATTCATGTTACTTGTCTTCAGCTACAAGGAGGAGGTTCTGAATCCAAACAAGAAGGACCTCACTGAGCTACCGAGAAATGTGTAAGCTATAAGCCCTTGGTGATTCGGGGAGATTATTAGAATTTCGAGTTTAATTTATGATTTTGAGTGTTTTTGGATCAGGCCGAGTGTTCCTTCAGGGCTTTTCTTTTCTCACAACACTAGTTTGGTTCCTCCTTACCGGGTTTTGGTGGATACTAACTTCATCAACTTCTCCATACAGAATAAGGTAATACACAATCAATTGCAATATCTACGATAGAGCTGTTATAGTTGACCTAATTGAAAATTTGTTCTTTTTAATGTAAGTGGAATCCATTTGACTTGGTTTCTTCTGTTGTATCTATAGCTGGATCTTGAGAAGGGAATGATGGACTGTTTGTACGCAAAATGTGAGTTACTTAAACTATGTTAAGTTTGAGCTTTCTAATTTCCTTTCTCTTTGTTAACCTTGAAATCGTTTTGGATTGAAGGCACTCCTTGTATCACGGACTGTGTCATGGCTGAGCTAGAGAAGTTAGGTCAGAAGTATCGTGTAGCTCTAAGGTAAGCTTTTTTGGATTTCAAATAAGAGTTTTCAGTAGATTTGCATCTTGGACCCATTTAGTATATTCTTAATTGGTTACTTTTGAAATATGCTAGGATTGCTAAGGATCCTCGTTTTGAAAGACTACCTTGTGTACACAAAGGAACATATGCTGATGACTGTCTCGTTGACAGAGTTACTCAGGTATTGTCTCAGCAGTAGCTTTGTTTACGTCTGTGTCCTGTTTGTCGCATGGAGATGCTCTGTTTATGCATATGTTCTAATCTTCTGTTTGTTATTTTTCTTCTGTAATATACAGCATAAGTGCTTCATAGTGGCTACTTGTGATAGAGATCTAAAGAGAAGGATTCGTAAGGTAAAGATAATAATATTCAGCCATATGCCCTTTCATGGCTGAAATCTTTGGATGCTAATTCTTTTTTTGCTCATTTCCAGATTCCTGGTGTGCCAATCATGTATGTGACGCGTCGCAAGTACTCAATAGAGAAGCTACCTGAAGCAACACTAGGTGGAGGTATGTATTGTATCATTTCTTCGATAGTATTATTTAATCATCAGGCTACTAGATATTAGCTTATTAGATTCACTTTTATGGTTTTTATGGTGCAGCTCCAAGATTCTAATAAAGAATCAAAGAGCCATTTTGACTCCAAGAATTTTGGGAAGCGTGAGTTAGTGCTAGTTTAAGCTTGTGAAACAAATGAGTAAGAAAGGTTATGTTATGCGATATTGAGCCATGTTTGTTTAATCTCTGGCAAAATATGTCGTCTATTTGATAATGTTATGTTACTTCTACACATTAAAGTCAAGACATGATTATCTCAAGTTCTTGCACTGTCTCGTTAGTTTGGTAAATTGATGTGATGAAAACTCAAGATAATTACGTGAAATCCTGCATGTTCTTTAGCGTTGATGCTTTGTGTGTTCCTGTCTAACTGGAAATTTCTCTTTTTTATAACTCCCACAACATTACATTGTTTCTCTTTCTCTGGTTCCACAAAGGGACAAAAGGTCTTTACAATTAGGGACACTATCAAGCAAAGGATCATTAATCTCAGACTTGAGAAAACGCCTATCATTACAATCTGCATATGTATTTGGTTCACGTTTAGTCCATCTGAAATGTAGGGGTCAAGTTCCTACGTCTTACTGTGAGTATCGCCTTGGTAAAGCATCTCAGACGTTGAGATGAGGTTCTTGAATTCACTTTCGAAGCACACAAAGCATTTCTAATATGGATTTAGAGTCACATAAATTTCTAATATAGATTGTGATCATGATACGATCAATAGAAGATAATATTCTAATTAAATCTAAATATCATCTAACACATACTACACTACAAAAAAAATTTGTATTCATTTTTGTCATAATAATACATATTTCGTAATATAAAAATATTGGTACAAAATTGTGACGATTTGTAAAAGATTACAATACAAATATCACAAATGCATATTGGTAACAAAAACGTGACAATATACTTGTTACGAATAGATCTAGTAACAATTTTGTCACAAATCGTTACGGAATAAAGTTACAATAAACAAAAAAAATTGTAACAAAATTGTATATAAAACATCACGATTATTACTAAGATTCATAGTCACAATACAATTGTCACAATAACTCGATTTTTTTTTAGTGATAAGGGCAAAAGATCTTGGACAAACCTTTTTACATAATTCTTAGAATTTCAATTACCGAATAAAATCTTAGAGGTCAATCATAGTTATTTGTCTTCTAACTTATTACCACGGAGCCAACACAAATGTTATAAACTCAAACTCCACAGCTTCAATCTCTTGCTCAATAGTTTTTGCACATGATTTCATTGATTTCAACAATCATTTTTTTACTGATTTTGTGTCCTCTTTTGCGACTCCCTTTTGTCTCTTCACCTCCAAGATTTTACACTCTAACTCAACCATTTCTTCTTCTAATCTATGCTTTTCCATCTCTTCAGCCTCAATCTTCTTCTCAAGACATTTTCTTTCCTCTGCTTTCTTAGCTCGCTTATCCTGAAGAGAAAACAATTTGTTGATCCGTGACTGAGCGGTTGCAACATCGAATCCATGCTTCTCTAGCTCAGCAAAAGAATTGCTAAGACTACTTAGTTTATTTGGAGAATTGTCGAGCTGTAGATTGCTGACTTCTTCTAATAACCCCTAGAAACTCACCATCATACTAACTGCTGACCATTCGCGGATATCTTCTTTGGCCTCAAACAGTGGGCTAAAATGAGGATCATGTGGTACTGTTTTGTATACCTCCTCTGTTTCATAAGTCTTCCAAAATGGAAAATTCTTTATAAAAGGAAAAATCGTTAATGTACGCTTTGCTTGAGTTTCCTGGACCTCAGCATCAGAATTATCCACCACATTTGGGGTCTCAATGCAAAATAAGAACTAAGAAAGTTTTAAACACATGGCTCTTCTAAACGTTTTAAAACTGATGCATCTACTTTGAAAAGCATCTTCAATATATTGAACCGAGCGAGTAGATATATTTATGCAAGAATAGAGAAGCTGATCCCTGAGAACAAACAAGTCAAGATGGTTGCAATTAGGTTGAAGAACATTGCAAATGTATGGTTGGATAAACTTGTTATCCAAAGGCAAAGGAAAAGAAAGGGATCAATTAGAGCCTAGTGGCGAACGTAACAATACATGACGGAAAGGTTTCTACCCAAAGATTACGAGCAGATTCTCAATAAGATATATATTGTGTTCAAGGGAAGAGGATTATGACAGAATACACGGCTGAATTCTTTCGTTATTCCGAACGCAAGGATCTGGAAGAATCAGAGAATCAAAAAGTATCATGTTACATAAGTGGTTTGAAGAGTTCTATACAAGAAAACATGGGGTTGCAAATGGTTTGGAGTGTACAAGAAGCTTCTAGCTTAGCTTTGAAAGCAAAACTTAATGGAGAAGGCTTCCCATAAATTTTCTTCATTCAAAAGATATCCGCCTCAAAACAATATTTATTCAACCGGAGATAAGGAGACTAATACATGAACCAAGGAAGCTAACCACAACAAAGAAGATAGTAGCTCTATTACTCAGTAGAATAAGGCACTAGTTTAAACATAAGGTAATTCATACTCAAGACCATCCATTGACAGGTGTTTCTGTTGTCAAGGACAAGGTCACAAATCAAATGCTTGCCTGAGCAGAAGAACTGTAGCTTTTCTAGGGGCAGAAGAGGAACATGACGAAGAAGATGAACATGCAGAGGTGGAATTCACTGAAGAAAAATCAGACGAGGTAGTAAGTTTGGCACTTCAAAAGATCATGTTAATATCCAAAGAAGTGGAACAACGAACGAATTTCTAAACACGTAGTACGGTTAACAACAAACTATGTAACTTAATTGTGGATAACGGCATCACATAAAATTTAGTTTTCAGAAACTAGTTGACTACTTAAAGCTATCCACGAAGCCACATGAGAAGCCATATGCCCTGGGTTAGGTGAGAAATGGTTCTCAAGTTCGAGTAACGATGAGCTGTAAAGTTCTAATCTCTGTTGGGAAATATTATATAGAGGAGGTACTTTGCGATGTTGTTGATATGGATGTATGTCACATCCTTCTTGGTCATCCTTGGCAGTACGATAATGACATCACATACCAAGGAAAGGATAATGTGTTATTGTTTACATGAAACATATACAAAATTGCTATGGCCCCTATTAAGAACTTAGATCAGACTTCAAAGAAAGAGAAATCTAATTTCTAGTTTATGGCACATAGTGAGAAGACCTCCATGAAGCAATTCAGAAACGAGATGTTTCTATCCAGTTTGGATATAGGACTGATGAGTATTGTAAAGGAGGAAACAACAACCCCAAACGAGGTACTAGAGATCCTAAAAGATTTCAAAGAGTTAACTGTAGATGAACTACCACATGAACTATTTCCTATGTGTGAAACTCAACATCATATTGATTTTATCCTGGGATCAAGCTTACCAAACCTTCCCCACTATCGTATCAGTCCTAAGGAAAACAAAATCTTGAGGGAACAAATTAAAGACTTCTTGAGGAAAGGATTCATTCTCGAGAGCATGATTCCTTGTGCAGTGCAAGTACTTTTTGTTCCCAAGAAAGGAAGCTAATGGCGGATGTGTGCCGATAGTAGAGCCATCAACAAGATTACTATCAAGTAATGGTTCCCAATTCCTCGATTAGAAGACATGCTAGAAAAGTTAGCTGCTTCTAAGGTATTTTCCAAGATAGATCTTCGCAGTGGTTACCATCAAATTTGGATCAGACCTGGATATGAATGGAAGACAATTCTTAAGAGCAAAGATGGACTATATGAGTGGTTGGTGATGCCTTTTGGAATGTCAAAAGCCCCTAGTACTTTCATGAGGCTGATGAATCTGGTTCTTCGTCCATTTACTGGTTCCATAGTGGTAGTTTATTTTGACAATATTTTGATTTACAGTACAACAAAGGAAGAGCATTTGGAGCACTTAAGGCAGTGTTTCAAGTTATACAAGAGAACAAGTTGTATGTCAACTTGGAAATGTGTATGTTCAGCACCAACAAGTTGCTTTTTCTAGGCTTTGTCGTTGGAGAAGAAGGAATTCAGGTTGATAAAAATAAAGTAAAAGCTATTCGGGATTGGCCTGCCCCTAAATATGTTACAGAGGTACAAATTTTTCTTGGTCTTGCCACCTTTTATAGGAGGTTCGTAAGAGATTTCAGTACCATTACTTCTCCCATTACAGAATGCCTAAAGAAAGGAAAGACTCAGTGGGGTCTGGAGCAAGAAAAAAATTTTGCTTTGATAAAAAAGAAGCTATGTACTGCACCAGTTTTAGCATTTCCTAATTTTGATAAAATCTTCCAAGTTGAATGCAATGCTAGTGGGGTGGGGATATGTGATGTTCTGTCTCAGGAGAAAAGAGATGTAGCTTTCATCAGTTGAAAATTAAGTGAGGGTCGGAAAAAATAGAGTACATATGATCAAGAATTTTATGCAGTGTTTTATCTGATTCAGAGAGACGTCATTCTGTTCACCGACTATCAAGCATTAAAGTTCTTATACACAAGATGCATGGTCGATGGGTAAGCTTTTTGCAGAAGTTTACATTTATTCTTCAACATAAATCAGGAGCTCTTAATAGAGTGGTCGGTGCTTTGAGTAGAAGGGCTTCATTGTTAATTACTCTAGCACAAGAGGTTGTGAGCTTTGAGTTTATGAAAGACTTGTATTAAGCTAATGTTGAGTTCAAAGAATTATTGGCCAAATGCAGTGTTTAAACATCATTCTGCAGATTTTCGTATTCTAGATGGCTATTTGTTCAAAGAAGATCAGTTGTGCATTCCTTGCTCATAATTGAGAGAAAAATTAATCCTAGATTTGTTTGGTGAAGGTCTTAGTGCACATCTAGGTAGAGATAAAACCATAGCCAGTCTAGAAGAGAGGTATAATCGGCCGCATTTGAGAAAGAATGTTGGTAGGATTGTCAAACGTTGCTATACTTGTCAGGTCTCCAAAGGTCAGTCTCAAAATACTGGTCTTTATATGCCTTTACCTGTTCTTGATGACATTTGGCAAAATTTAGCTATGAATTTTGTGTTGGGACTGCCTTGTACACAATGTGGTATGAATTCCGTGTTTGTGGTAGTTGATAGATTCTCCAAAATGACGCATTTTATTACTTGCAAGAAGACCGCTTATGCATCCAATATAGCAAAATTGTTCTTCAGGTTGATTGTACGCCTTCATGGGGTTCATAAATCAATTACTTTATATAGAGACACCAAATATCTTAGTTATTTATGGATTACTCTTTGGATAATGTTTGAGACTGTTCTAAACCAGAGTTCCACAGTTCTCCCACAAACTGATGGGCATACTGAGGTCAATAATAGAACTTTAGGGAATATGATTCGAATTGTTTGTAGTAATAAGCCAAAGTAGTGGGATTTGGCTTTGCCTCAAGTTAAATTTGCTTACAATTGCATTGTACATTCTGTGATGGGGAAACCACCTTTCTCTTTGGTATACACTTCTGTTCCTAAGCAAGTAGTTGATTTGGTTAAACTACCTATGGATCTCGGGTATGTGCATCAGCTTAGGCTATGGCTGAAGAAATTGTGACTGTTAAAGAAGTTGTTAAAGCTAAGTTAGATTCTACTGGGCAGAAAAATGAAGTTTTTGTTGGTAAACATAGGAGACTCAAGATTTTCAAAGAAGGAGACAATGTGATGGTGCTTCTCCATAATGAGAGGTTCCAGGTTGGTACGTATAGTAAGTTGCAATCACGCAAATATAGACCATTTAAGATGTTGTAGAAAATCAATGATAACGCTTACGTAGTGGATCTTCCAGAACCTATGAACATTTGCAATACTTATTCATGAGTATCAAGCAGATAAGGTTCTATATCCAGAAGAGAACTTGGGGACAAGTTCTTCAGGGGTGGAGGAGACTGATGTAAGAAAGATTTCTTTTTAATTTCGAATTTTGACATATTTAATTATTCTAACTTTTTTTTCCTTTTAGTTTTCGACATTTTCTATTTTTCTGAATTTCATTTTCCTTTTAGTTTCATGTTTTTTTATTTTGTTTAGGTTTTCTATTTGTTTTGTTTGAGACCCTTCTCTATGTAAAAAGAAGTTCAAAGCTCTTGAAAGACAACTTATTTCATAATTCATGAGTTTTTGCTTAATCTGGTGGATTTCTAGAGTTTTTTCTTCAAGCTCATTGCTTTTGAAATTGAATTCATTCTAGGTTTAGTGCTTGCTAATCCTATGTGTTTCTGACTACGTCAATTTTTCATGGGCGCAAGTGGTGTCTTCTTTGGGGATTTCTTTCCTATAGTTTCAGCATTTATTTGTTGCAATGGTGTTGTTGTTATGACTAGGGACAAGGTCACTGATGTAAAGGATTACTTTCGTGGATAAGATTGGTATTTAGATCAAATATTCATGATGCATAATTTAAACATGAGTTAAGGAATATCAAATTTACCTATTGGTGTTACTTGCATGATTATGACTGGAAGAGTTTTGTCATTCATCACAACATCAGTCATCTTCTTTCCTAATTCTTCAGCGGCATGTTTCCGGGTAACAAAAAAATAAGTACAACAATATCAAAGACATGACTAAAGCAAACGAAAATAGTAAATTGCCAAACTTTCCTCTACAGTTTCAGCCTTAGTGTGTATCTTGTCAATTCTCTCAGGACTCAGGGGACTTTTCAAATGCATTGTGACCATTTTAGGAGCCATTGGCTTAGCACCCGAAGAAGAGCTCATGGACTTCCTTTTTATAATGTTGGAAAGAATTTCTTTTATGGGGTTTGGCTTAATATAAAAAGAACATCATAACAGCTTTAGTTCATACCAATAAAACAAAGCTGACATAATGTTGTCTGAATTTAGTGTAATCGATATTGGATCGTAATGCCAAATTCCATCTTCCTACACCGTAAATACCTAAGATTCTAGTGCTTAAAATCAGATTCTTTCTTCATAGGTTCTAAATAAACCCTATAACGTTTATCAAGGAGAACTCCTTTCACCAGTCCTTGATACCACCTTGAACCATGATACACCTCTACATGGTCAGTCAATGTATATTGGTCAACTAGAGAAGGATGCGGTGTTGGTCTAACACAACATGAATCAATGATCGTGTTTGGTTTAGCCTCTTCACCATTGAAACTCAAGTACTTATTCTAATCTTTACAATGAATTTCTTTTGACCATTTACTTCAGTCTCTTTTATTATTATTGAAGGGAACCACACAATTCCACTATATCTTTGACAGATTTCAATTCCACCATTGTTCCTAAGCTAAACATGGACTAATGTAATTCCTTCAAGAACAACATTCATTGAAATTAATGTCTACTCTAAGATTCACGACTACAACTAAAACCTTTAACCAAATTTAGACAAATTAGAGTTAGAGATTGACATGTGAAGATGAGTTGATTGACAACATAAGATATTAAAAGGTTCTTGTCGTGAGTTGTAGAAAAATATAAAAAGACATCATAGTCATTAGGAATGGTAGACAAAAATTTATGAAGTTAAATCTCTTTCTTCTTCTCTTCTAAACTTTTGATTCTGAATGTTCATAAGTCTTGAAATCCATTGTTAAGAGCTCTAGTCATGAGTTTGATTCTATGTTTTCTATAAATATTGAATCATTTTATCCTATACTGCAACATAATTTTTTAATTATTAAAATCACAACATAAAACAAATCAAAATGGAGAAAAGTTTCAACTTTTGCAAGAAGGCAAGATGGAGCAATTTCTTACAAATGAAAATCCCACACTTCAAAAAAAAGCCCAAAATCAACTTCATACCTTGATAGTATCTGGTCAGACCCGAATCGCTCCAGTTCAACTGTTTCCTCTTAAATAGTAGAATGTTAGGTGGATAATCAAATAAACCAAATAGTTATCATCATCCTCCATCTTTTTAATGACCAAACCAACCACCATGCATCTTTGTGATCAATATCGATCACTATACCTTCCTCTAAAATGATATCCTTGTACAAATTATCCGGCGTGAGCAATCGAATAAATCTATGATTGATGTGTTCAATTAAAGGAGATGAACCATCTTTATCAAGCAATGTTAAGTAAGGAATACACAGTTTTTTGCATCCTAAATTGGTTGGGTTTTCTTCTGAAATAGCTATGAACCAAGCACCTGCAAAACCTTCTCCTTCAGATGAGACCTCTACTTCACAATCTTTGGTAATCATGTTTTGCTCCATCTTTGAAAATTTAACAATGTGATTAGTCTCTCTCATAGATAACAAATAAACAAAGAGAGCAGAAAAAAAAAAAATTTTGAAGAACCCTAAAACGACTCAACAACATCATTTTCTGATGGATTACAGATTTCTATACTTGAAGCAAAAACGTCATATGTCTTAATTACTATTTACTTTTTTGGTCATAATTGGAATATGCTTTTCAGAAAATATATTTATTTCTTTTTTTGCGTGAACAAATATTACCAAAAATAGAATTCATTCAACGTTTATTTTTCTTCGTAATGCCTACCAACTCCTATTACACTTTTTTTACTTGCATCTAATTTGTAATATTTATAGAATTTGATAGTGTTTTAAATAAATACGTAGTTATTTTATTGTTTGTTTGTAGATAAATTATAATGTGTGAAGTGATCTTATTCTAGTGGTAGGTGGTAAGTCTACTAAAAGCAGTCACCATCACACAACCAGGGATCAAATCTTACTGCTTATATTATGTAGGAACTTGGCAAATGGGTCGACCAGTTGTAGTCCAATATTGACAAAAAAAATAATTATAATGTAATAATCAATTTACATGTTAAAATTTGTATACTTTTGATACTAAATTTATTTTAAATTTTTCATATTAGTTTTCACAAAGCCTCATAATTAAAACAGACATTTCTATCCAAACAATATGGACTCATGTAGATGGATAATAAATTGCTTATTATATATATATATAAGAAAACTATGTTTCTCATGGTGTTGACAACTGAGAAATTTGGAGCTCTCTATTAATGACAAATGAGCATAGATTTCACTATTGAAAACCAATGAAATTAAGAGATCAAAACACGTCAACCACATCTCTTATTGAAGAACCAATTACATTACTTCTTCAACACAAGTCATCATGCATCAATTGAAGTAAGGGGACGTTTAGAATCATGATCCCTTTGGCTTCTTCCTCCTCTAACTATTCGATCTCTATTCAATGGTGTTATATAACCCATGACTTCGGGTTATGAAACAGAAACACATGCACGTCTTCTATGGTGTTGTGATTGTGGAGGTGATCAAATCTTCTTTTTAAGTTCACAAAAGAAAAGAGAAAGTGTTTGAAGATTGATCAGAGATGGAGAATATTATACGGATCATGATGACGTTTTAAATGATGGTGTTCTTTGTGATAAATTAAATTGATAAATATAAACAAAAAGATTACGAAAATTATCGAGTGCATTGTGGGGGTGCAAAAAAAGTTTAAGAGAAAAAGAAGGAAGATGCGAAGAGCTTAAAACATGAGACTTTGTTATTGATTTTTCACTCAATCCATTATGTAAGCAAAAAAAAGAACTTAGTCTTATATGGTAAACTTTATACAATAATAATTCACGACAATAGGCAGTATTGTCGTTGGTTCCTGTTGACTGAAAAACACATTGGGATTAAGCAGCACATCAGATTGGAATGTTGAAGGAGTAGTTGTTGACCATACATGGCAGCTTTTCTGCAATCTCTGCAACACACAACTTTGGTGGTCTGTTTAAAAATTGTTGTGCTCGAAAAAGAGATTTTTAATTGGAATGTTTAGGCTTGTCATGTTTGTGAATTATTAAGAGGTCCATTTTTTATTTGTTTGAGCTCTTTTGTATTCTATATGACTTCATTTACGTTACAAAATATTTTTGTTGGTTCACCTTTGACGCAAAAGTTGCTTTACCTTTGGTCTCTCAGATTTAAAGTGATGTCAACTCAGGTATTTTCCATTAGTGAATTATAATTACAGCTTAAGATCGGCAGGATTCACATAAGCCTTTCAAATATAGATTTAGAGACACATAATTTTCTAAGATATATTCTAATCATAATACAATTACCAGAAAGTAATATTCTAATCAAGACTAAAATCATGAACACATACCATAAGGGCGAAAGATCTTAGACAAATCTTTTTACCTATCTGCTCTTAAGATTTCATTTACCTAAATAAGATCTTAGAAATCAATCATAATTATGTACTTTTAACTATTACCACAGAGCCAACACATATGTTATAAACTCAAGCTTCATAGCTTCAATATCATGTTAAATAATTTTTTCACATGATTTCATTTCAAAAATCATTTTGTCCACCGCTTCCTTATTCTCTTTCGCAATTGCATCTTATCTCTTCAGCTCCAAGATTTTACATTCTAACTCAGCTATTCCTTCTTCAAATTTGTCAATTTTGATCTCTTCAGCTTCAATATTATTCAAGACAATTTCTCTCCTCAGCTTTCTTTACTCGCTTATCTTGGAAAGACAACACTTTGTTGATCCAAGAGTGAGGAATTGCAATGTCGAATCCATGCTTCTCTAGCTCAGCAAAAGAATTTCTGAGGCTACTAAGTTTACTTGGAGAAACGTCGAGTTACAAACATCTGACTTCTTCTAATAACCCATGGAAACTCACCATCATAACATCGCTGACCATTCGCGGATATCTTCTTTGGCTTCGAGTAGTGGGCTGAAATGAGGATCATGTGGTACTATTCTGTATACCTCCTTTGTTTCGTAAGCCTTCCAGAAGGGCAACTTCTTAACAAAAAGAAATATCGTTAGTGTACGCTTTGATTGAGTTTCCTCGACATTAACAGCAGAATTATCCACCATGTTTGGGCTCTGATCAGAGGATATCTATGCATAGATCAATGCAAAATCAAAAATAAGAAATGAAACATTGTAAGCCTTAGCTACAAATTATAGCCAACGTAAAGATTTGACAAAAAAACAAAGAAACGCAAAACCAATATGGCTAGTTCCAGTTTGATTCAGGCCTGGCTTGTGTTGTTGTTCTCTTTTCCATTTCCTATAAATTTCTTTGATATTCTCCACCTCGGGCATCCAAATTCAAGATAATAACAATCAAGACGGCTAAGATAATAAGCACCATCAAGTTGAAGTGGAACGGTTATGTTTTGAACGGTATGTACCTTCTTTTGAGTTGAATTATTCTCCAAACCATTTTTCATGGGCTCAAGTGTCTTCTTTGGAGACTTATTTCCTACAATTTCATCCTCAATTTGTTGCAACGGTATTGCTATTATGACTAGGGACGGGATCACTGGTGTAAAGGATTCTTTTCCTGCATAAGATTGATATTATAGATCAAAATATTCATGATGCATAAATTAAACACAAGGAATTAAGGAATGAGTTTTGTCATTCATCACAGCATTAGCCCTCTTCTTTCCCAATTCTTCACTAGCCTATTTTCGGGTAACAATAAGTTAGTAAAACAATATCAAAGACATGACTAAAGCAAACGAACATAGTAAAGTGTCTAACTTACATCTAAAATTTCACATTTAGTGAGTGTCTTGTCACTTCCCTCAGGATTCATGAGACTTACTAAATGCATTTTGACTATTTTAGGAGTCATTGGCTTAGCACCCTAAGAAGAGTAGATAAACTTCTTTTTTATTTCTTTTATGAGTTTTGGCTGAATACAAAAAGAACATCACAACAAGTTCAAATCATACCAATAAACCAAAACTCACAAAATGTTTTCTGAAATTAGTGTAATCAGTGCCTTTGGATTTTTATGCCAACCCCATCTTCCCACACCATAAAAGGCCTAAGATCCAAGTTTTTAAATACACATTTCCCTTTTGTAACCTCTAAACAAATCATGTATCGTCTATCAAGAAGATCTCCCTTCACATGTCCTTGATGCCACCATGAACTACTATGAAACGCCTTTACATGTTCTAACAATTTATATAGGTCAACTGATGAAAGAGGCTGTGTGGGTCTAACACGGCGTAAATCAATGATCGTGTTTGGTCTTGCCTCTTCACCATTGCAACTCAAGTACTTATTCGAGTCCTTCACAATAAATTTCTTTTGACCATTTACTTCAATCTCTTTAATTATCATTGCAGGGACCCATGAAATGTCTACTCTATCTTTGACAGATTGCATTCCACCATTGTTCCCGAGCTTGACATGTACTTATGCAATTCCTTCAAGAACAACATTCAATAGAATTAAACTCTACTCTAAGATTCACAACTAAAGCTAAAACCTTTAACCAAACTTAGGCATATAAGAGATTGACACGTGGAGGTAAGTTGGCTAACAACAGAAGATGAGAAAGGATATTTTCGTGAGTTGTGGAAAAATATAAAAAGACATCATAGTCATTAAGAATGGTAGATGATAATTTATGGATTCAAATATGTTTCTTCTTCTTTTATTCTAAACTTTTGATTCTAAATGCTCATAGGTCTTGAATTCTATTGTTAAAGAGCTCTAGTCATGAGTTCGATTCTATGTTTTCTGTGAACACTGAATCAGGTTATCTTATATTGCAACATAATCTTTTAACAGTTGAAACCACAATATAAAACAAATCAAAATGGAGAATGGTTTCAACTTTTGCAAGAAGGCAAGATGGAGAAACTTCTAACAAATTTAAACCCCACACTTCAAAAAACCAAATCAACTATGTACCTTGATAATATCTGGTCGGACCCAAATCGAATCCGTCAAGTTAAGATTTGTCTGCAACTGCTTTCTCTTGAATTATAGAATGTCAAGTGGAGAATCAAAATAAACCATATAGTTATCATCCTCCTCCATCTTCTTAATGACCACACAAGCCCACCATTCGTCTTTGTGATCAACATCAACCATTGTACCTTCCTCTAAAACAATGTCTTGGTACAGATTATCCGGTGGGTGCAGTCGAATAAATCTATATTCGATGTGTTCAATTTAACAATATGAATCATCTTCATCAAGCAATGTTAAGTAATGAATACACAGTTTTTTCATCTTGAATCCGTTTGCTTTTCCTCTAAAACAGCTCTGAACCAAGCACCTTCAAAACCTTCCTCTTTAGAAGAGACTTCTACTTCACAATCTTTGATAATCCTGTTTTTCTCCATCTCTGAAAATTTAACAATGTGATTCATCTCTCTCAGAGATACACAAATAAACAAAGAGAGCAAAAACAAAACACTACTTTTTGAAGAACCCTAAAATGACTCGACAACGCCAAGTTCTGATGGATTACAGATTTCTATGCTCGAAGCGGAAATATCATATGTCTTAATTACTATTATTTACTTTTTTGATCAGAACTAGGATACGCTTCAGGAAAATATTTTTTTTTTCTGGCGCGAACAAATATTAACAAAAATAGAATTCAGTCAACGTTTGTTAGGGCTTCATTTTTCCCTAATAGTGGGGCCCACATCATTTAAGATCGATAATGGCCTGATTTATAGTCTAAGTTCTCCAACTCGAGCTGACTAGATTCAAACTGACCACCCGGTGCCTAGCTAAATCAAGAATAAGCCAACTAGGCCACTTTTTTGTCAACACTTGGCTACAACTCGCCGGACTATTAGTCAAGTTCCTACATAATGTATGCAATAAGACTTGATCCGTAAATATGTGATGTGTTTCTCTTTAGTAAACTTACCACCTACCACTATATCAAGCCACTTGTTTTCTTAGCTCTCTAATCTCTTTTGATTTATATTATTTCTTCACAATGTCTACCAACTCTTAGTAATAAAATTTTGACTTGCATCTAATTTGTAAAATAATTAGATAAAAAAGATTTTGACCTGAGAATAAATATGTACTAGTAACCTTTATAGAATTTGATAGTGTGTTATTTTAATATGTATTTATTTTATTGTTTGTTTGTAAATGAATTCTAATGCACTAATCAACTTATAGGTTAAAAATTGTGTACTTTCGATACAAAATTTATTTTTAAAAAAATGTATATTAGTTTTCATAAAGCCTCATGATAAAAACAATCATTTGTGTTAAAAGTCTTAACACAATATATATTTTAATAAGATCCAAAAAATGTTGACTCATGTAGATGGGTAATAAGTTGCTTATTTGAGAGTAAAAGAAAGAAGTTGCAAAGAGCTTTTTTTTTGTTAACCGGAGTTATATTATTGAACATACTGTTCTGAAACTACAATGATAAAACCATAAAACCGACGGAAAACATCGAAATCCCCGGAGACAAAGTCCAAAAAAGGGAAACTAAAGCTCAAACGAGGAAAACTTTTTAAGATTAGCCCCGAGAAAGACCATGCTAGAACCCTAAAACAAAGACTCAAAAAACTACTCCCCAAAGAAGACGGATGACTAAGAACACCGCTTAGCATAACGAAGCCTGAAACGATGATGAAACCTCTTATTGCAAATAAGTGTACCGCATAGATGATGAACAGGGAGCTACATCCGAGAGAAAAAACCACTACTCCCGGATATGGTGAAGTCGAAGCCAAATAAGGCCGAGTGGTTAACACCTTGATAGAACTCTTTAAGGCAAAAGACCTCGAACTAGTCTTAGAAGTACGGACAAGGAGCGAATCTGCCTTCTGCACAGAGGAAACTGAACCCAAGAGAGGACAAAAACTGATCAAACCGGGCAGCGACTAACCATTCAACCTAGGGGAGCAATTAAGCTAGACCTTGAATAGAGACCTAAGCGAACCCTAACAGAGATAAACAACATACTAATCAAAGAAAAACCCAACCAAGAACCTGGATCTAACAAACCAAAAGCATAACAAGTCAAAAGAGAATCTGGAATGATGGACTTGAAGCCGAAGGATCTAACCAACACCACCCCTTCCGGCGTTAAGCCGGACCACCACCTGCACCAGTGCAACCACCAAGCCAGAATTCAAATTCATCCCGTCAAAACCCTAAGCCATTCTTAAGGTTGCTATTCACGACCCAGACCATGTTGGCCGGTGAAACTAAAGCCAAAGGATTATACTTTTAAAGAGCCAGACCAAAGAAAAGCAAACCTAGAGCAACCTAAAACCAGATTAAGAAAGGCAAATCAGCTGAAACAGAAAGGTCAAAGACCAGCCTCACCTCTGAAGCCATTCACGGTGGTAAATGAACCCGCCACCACAACCGTAGCTCCTATAGAAGGAGCATCAACCTTCGGATAAGATGACAGAATCTATCACCTGTTCAAACTCGTCCAATTGTGGCTTGCCTCGTTCTTCTCCAGCCAGAGAATGACCAGAACAATGTAGGGTGGCCGACGATGGTGCTGGAGGAGCCACCGCACCGGTCACGAAATAGATCTTTAAAGCTTTTCTTCGACAGCTAGGTTTAAGAGAAATAAATTTTTTTTGACTGAAGTTTTCTAATAGAAGACGCAAAGAGGTTAAACATGAAACTTTGTTATTGATTTTTTACTCAATCCATTACGTAAGAAAAAAAAGGATTTAGTCATACATTATGAACTTTATACAATCATAATTCTTGACAAGAGACAATATTGTCATTGGTTCCTCTTGACTGAAAAACATATTGGTATTGAGCAGCACATCGGTTTTGAATATTAAAGGAGAAGCTGTTGATCGTACATGATAGTTTTTCTGCAATCTCTGCAATACACAACCTTGATGGTTTGTTTGAATTATGTTCTGCTGGAGAAACAGATTTTTAATTGAAATATTTTGGTCTATCATGTTTTTGAATTATTAGTAGACCCATTTTTCATTTCCTTGAGCTCTACTGCATCCTCTATAGCTTTGTTCACGCTTAGAAAATGCCTTTGTTGTCATCTTTGATGCAACTGTTATTTTACCTTTGGTTTCTCATATTTAAAGTAGGCATTAGCACAAGTCAGGTATCCAAATTTTTTGTGATATCCGGATCTATGTTTTTTTTATTACCCGAATCTGGATCCAAACAATAAGGATATCCGAGATTTGATATCCACGGATATTCGGATCCGGATCTACGGGTACCCGGATCCAAAAAATTATTACATTATATAATTTTTTCATAAAAAGAATATTATATTTGTAATAAAAAGATAGTTAAAATAAATATATAAATTAATAGTATTAAAATAAAAAAAAATTAGTTACTATAATAAAAAAACCAAAATATATTAAATTTTTTTATAATTTATATTACCATTTTGTTAAAAATATTCGAATATAATAGTTTTATATGTTAATTTTCAACATTAACACCTAAAAAATTATAAAGTTCATGATTTAAAAATTGAAAATTAACCTACAAATTAATATATTTAAAGTTATTTATTAAAATTATATATTAAATATTCTAAATTAGATCGCATCAGGATATTCGGACCAAAAAAAATTTATTACCTGGATCCGGATCCGTACCCATCGATCTGTAAATTTTATTACCTGAATCTGGATCTGTGTATCCCAGATACCCAAAATTTTGGGACGGATCACAGATTAGATCTCGGATCTTGGATAATATGCCGAGACCTAATTTAAAATGATATCAACTCAGATATTTTCTATTAGTGAATTATAAATTACAGCTTAAGATGAACATGATACACACAAACCTTTCAAATATAGTTTTAGAAACACATAATTTTTTAAGATAGATTCTCACAACAATACAATAACAAGATGTTAATACTCTAGTTAAAACTAAATATCATCAACACATACCATAAGTGCAAAAGATCTTAAACAAATCTTTTTACTATCTGTTCTTAAAGATTTCATTTACCTAAATAAGAGCTTAGAGGTCAATCATAGTTATGTACTTTTAACTATTACCACGGATCCAACACAGATGTTATAAATTCAAGCTTCATACCTTCAATATCATGCTAAATAGTTTTGGCACATGATTTTATTTCAACAATCATTTTGTCCACCGCTTCCTTGTTCTCTTTCGCAACTGCATCTTCTCCCTTCAGCTCCAAGATTTTACGTTCTAACTCAACCATTTCTTCTTCAAATTTTTCAATTTTGATCTCTTCGGCTTCAATATTCTTCTCAAGACAATTTCTTTCCTCTGCTTTCTTTGCTCGCTTATCTTGGAAAGACAACACTTTGTTGATCTGAGAGTGAGGAATTGTGATGTCGAATCCATGCTTTTCTAGCTCAGAAAAAGAATTGTTGAGGCTACTAAGTTTACTTGCAGAAACGTCGAGCTGCAGACATCTGACTTATTCTAATAACCCATGAAAACACACCATCATAACAATCACTGACCATTCATGGATATCTTCTTTGGCCTCGAATAGTGGGCTGAAATGAGGATCGTGTGGTACTATTTTGTATACCTCCTTTGTTTCATAAGCCTTCTAGAAGGGCAACTTCTTAACAAAAGGAAATATCATTAGGGTACGCTTTGCTTGAGTTTCCTCAACATTAACAGCAGAATTATCCACCATGTTTGGGCTCTGATCAGAGGATATCTATGCATAGATCAATACTAAATCAAAAATTATATATTAACCATTGCAAGCCTCAACTACAAATTATAGCTAAAAACTTGATAAAAAATTGACAAAAAACAAAGAAACGCAAAAACAATATGGCTAGTTTCAATTTATACCAGTTTGATTCAGGTCAGACATGTGTTGTTGTTCTCTTTTCTTTTTCCTATAATTTTTTTTGATATTCTCCTCCTCGGGCATCTGAATTCAAGATAATAAAAATCACAACGGCTAAGATAATAATCACCATCAAGTTGAAGTGAGAATGGTTATGTTTCATTATGTACCTCCTTTTGAGTTGAACTATTCTCCAAACCATTTTTCATGGGCTCAAGTGTCTTCTTTGGGGATTTCTTCCCTACAGTTTCATCATTTATTTGTTGCAACAGTGTTGCTATTATGACTAGGGACGGGGTCACTGGTGTAAAGGATTTTTTTCCATGATGCATAAAGTAAATACAAGGAGTTAAGGAAAATCAAATTTACCTATTGATGTTACTTGCATGACTATGACTGGATAAGTTTTGTCATTCATCACAGCATCATCCCTCTTCTTTCTTAATTCTTCAGTGACCTATTTATGGGTAACAAAAAATAAGTAGAACAATGTCAAAGACATGACTAAAGCAAACGAACATAGTAAAATGTCTAACTTACATCTAAAGTTTCAGCTCTAGTGAGTGTCTCGTCAATTTCCTTAGGATTCATGAGACTTTTGATATGCATTTTGACCATATTAGGATTCATTGGCTTAGCATTCGAAGAAGAGCGCATTGACCTCTTTTTTATTTCTTTTATGGGTTTTGGCTGAACATAAAAAGAACATCATAAGAGGTTCAATTCATACCAATAAAAAAACTGAGAAAATGTTGTCTGAAATTTGTGTAGTCTTTACCTTTTGATTGTTATGTCAAACCCCATCTTTCCTCACCATAAAAGGCCTAATATCCAAGTATTTAAATACATATTCCCCCTTTGTAACCTCAAAACAAACCATGTATCATTTATCAAGAAGAACTCTCTTCACATGTCTTTGATGTCACCCTGAACTACTATGAAATGCCTCTACAAGTTCCAACAATTTATAATGGTTAACCGAAGAAAAAGGCGGTGTGGGTCTAACACAGCCTGAATCAACTATCGTGTTTGGTCTTGTATCTTCACCATTGCAACTCAATTACTTATTCATGTCTTTCACAATAAATTTCTTTTGACCATTTATTTCGATCTCTTTAATTATCATTGCAGGAACCCACGAAATGTACACTCTATCTTTGACAGATTTCACTTCTACTATTGTTTGTGAACTAAACATGGACTTATGCAATTCCTTCAAGAACAACATTCATTGAAGTTAAAGTCTACTTAAGATTCACAACCAGAGCTAAAACCTTTAACCAAATTCAGGCAAATAAAAGATTGACACGTGGAGGTGAGCTATCTTACCATAGAAGATGCTAAAAGGATCTTGTCGTGAGTTGTGGACAAATATAAACAGACATCATAGTCATTAAGAATGGTAGACGAAAATTTATGAATTGAAATATGTTTCTTCTTCTTCATCTCTTCTAAACTTTTGATTTTAAATGCTCATAAGTCTTGAATTCCATAGTTAAAGAGCTCTAGTCATGATTTTGATTCTATGTTTTCTATGGACACTGAATCAGTTTATCCTATACTGCAACGTAATCTTTTAACTGTTGAAACCACAACATAAAACAAATCAAATTGGAGAAACGTTTCAACTTTTGCAAGAAGGCAAGATGAAGCCATTTCTAACAAATGTAAACCCCACACTTCTAAAAAAAACCAAATCAACTTCGTACCTTGATAATATTTGGTCTGACCCAAATCGAATCGGTCAAGTTAAAATGAGTCTGCAACTGCTTCCTTTTGAATAGTAGAATGTCAGGTGGAGAATCAAAATAAACCAAATAGTTCATCCTCCTCCAACTTCCTAATGACCACACCAACCCACCATTTGTCTTTGTGATCAACATCAACCATTGTACCTTCATCTAAAACAACGTCCTTGTACAAATTATCCAGAGGGACTAGTCAAATAAATCTCTGTTCGATGTGTTTGATTAAAGGAGACGACCATCTTCATCAAGCAACTAGGATAGTTCACGCGCTTTAAGCGCGGGTAATAAGTTGTCTTTTAAATTAAAATATGATGACTATTTGTTGTGGGTGGTATGAAATGGTTATTAAAGATTTTGTTTATGGATTAATGATATGAACAATATATAACAGA